>OZ019950.1:1200859-1375859 GCA_963970385.1 Theonella swinhoei
GCTGGCCTCAAAAGGAAGAGAGAGGTGGGTGGTCATAAAGAGTCTCCAAGTAGCCTTGCTGAGGTGAAGTATCCTGAACTGCCTGAAGGTGGGGCATCTGCTACTATTCCTAATGGTATGTAGAGATATCACCCTGCATATACTTTCTCATGTAGTACAGCCTTAAATTGTAATGATAGTCACCCCAAATTATGACATTAGGTATGGAGCCAGATGGTGAGGGGTCAGGACCAGATGCCACATCATCATCTCCAAAAGATGGAGGTAAATTACAAATTAAGCACATTAATTATATTCAGTGGTATTTCTCTTTCTAGAGTGCCCAATTTGTCTTGATGTCTTCAAAACACCCATCAAAACAAAGTGTGATCATGTGTTCTGTAAGGGGTGTATTGAAGAGGCACTCCGTCATGATCCTTACTGTCCTACTTGTAAGAAACCACTGCGTACTATCATTGGAAAACAGCCACCTGGAGGAACAATGACTTCTTCAGTATGTTGTTTATTGTCTTGCTGTAAGAGCACTGTGTGTATGCTTTCTGCATGCAGGTATTGAATTTCCCAGTTCCTGGTTATGAAGGATGTAATACCATCAAAATCAACTACACTATCCCAAGTGGTGTGCAGGGTCCAGAACATCCCAACCCAGGTCAACCCTACACTGGAACATCACGGATAGCCTATCTTCCTGACAATCAGGAAGGCCGAGAAGTGCTTCAGGTGTACATGTAGTAAGATTGGTACATGTGGTTTATGCGTGTTATTACCATTCATTCTATAGTTACTCCAGAAAGCATTCCAGGCCAGGATGATATTCACAATTGGTACATCTGTTACTACTGGAGCACAGAACATTGTAGTGTGGAATGATATTCACCACAAGACCAACATCAGTGGTGGACAGTGAGTTGAACCATGAGCTCTTATAACTATACTGAACTATAATCATTCGTTTTATATCCAGGCAAGGCTATGGATACCCTGACTCCACCTACTTGCAGAGAGTGAAAGAGGATTTGGCTGTCAAGGGCATAGTACTAGAAGATACTGTAGTGTAGCAATTTACAAAATTTGTGCAGCCAAATGTATACAGCACACAGTACACTGCATAAATCTATAGTACTATCTAGATCAATTGTTTTAGTCACTATAATCTATAAGTTACTATCACTTATCTATTTGTAAGTAATGAGGTATTCGGGATAAGCATCAGCATCATAGAACACCACAAAGATAGTGGGGTTGGTGGTGTTGTTAACTACTGAATCATACAGCACAGAAGCATCATTTGGATTCTTGGGAGGTGCCACAATCATATTACTTGCCCCTTGTGTGAATTCACCAGCAAGAACCCGAACAAGATACATATGCTTCATTTGCTGTGAATCTTGGTTTGCATAACCATTTGAATAGGAGGCATCACGGGCAAAGTAGCATCCCTGGCCATGGACAGTACCTGTAGTGAATTAAGAAGTACTCAGTGTAGTTTCACACTGTAGCTGCACTTAGCCTTGTCTGTGCAGCCAGCTTCACTGTTACACAATACTTATTTGGTTCACAGCAGGAGCTTGCTTTCATACACAGTCACTAGGCTCTGGTGCCCTTTTAGGGGGGGGGGGGGGGGGGGGGGGCTTAAAAGGCTGTAAATGCACTCTGTGGTTCTGCTGTATATAAAATAAAATTACACATACCGTTCTGGCCACGGAAGCTTCTATTGAAGTTGGTTTTGTTGATTTGGGAAATGGAGCTTTCCTTTGTTCCATGAAACAGCCAGCGCTCATTCTGGACACCTGATGGGTTGTGGGTCTCCATGTGTTTCTTCTTAGCGGCATATTGGCCATAGAGAGCTGGGTTCTGGATGCGCTGAATTTTGATAATTGTGCTGTAATTTAAACCTTGTGCCATGGTCTTGTGGAACTCTGTAAGAGCAAATTTGTATCCCTCACTTGTAGCAGCAAGATCAACCACACGTAGTGGGACTTCTTTCCCTGAAGCTGGATCAATCATTGACTCCCAGTCATCAGGAAGTCCTTCTGAACCTTCCGAACCTAGTAATAAATAGTACATAAACACAAACTACACATTAAAAATCTTATCAGAAGAGTATACTCTACTTCTGTGTAGTACTTAAGTCTCTATATTTACATAAAAAAGGACAGATACCTTCAGTCACTCTCTTGACTCTGCATGTCTTATCTCCCATTTTATGATCAATCTCTTCCATCTTATTGAAGTCAATGGTGAAGTGCTCTGCAGAGTTTTGAAAGGTGTATTTGGGCTTTTTCTCATTGTATGCCTCTTCAATTTCAAGATTAGTTTCAAGGTCATACTCCATTTCATTAGAGTCCTGTCTTTTCCATTGCACAATCTTCCTCAATGTTTCTGCTTGTCCTTTTCGGCTGGCATCCTTATCTACTTGGCTCAAGGCCTTCTCAATTTCTACTCTCATTTCAGCTATACTGTCTTTACTTCCTCTGAGTTCAATACTATTTAGGTTCCGATCAATGCGAAACTTCAACAGCAAACCATGAGCTTTCTCTTGAAGGAGTTTTTCTTGGCTTCGTTTTAGTGAACTTATCCTATCATCTTCAAAGTCATCTGTCTTGAACTGCCTACTGATCAGTGAGTGGAGACTGTCCTCGGCTGATTTAACACTCTCCTCAGTTTCTCCAAATATTCGAAGTTCCATCCCTGTTTCATTCTCTTTACTATCATCCATTGGCTCGTTGTCTTCCTCATCTACTGACTCATTCTGGCCCCAGAACCAATTCTTCATTGCTCTCCCAGTCCTTTGATACCAACTGGACTGATGGTAATCCATCACTGTTTTAAAAGCTCGGTAAACTTTGTCATCTCTTAGCACAATTCGAACATGTAGCTCATGAGAAGGTTTGCACTGCCGCAGGCCATTAATGAGACCCTTTGCAGAAGCATCAGGGGGAAGGCCCTCTATACCTGTCCCAATGCCTGGGAATGATATAGATTTGTAATTGAGCTCAACTGCTCTGTCAATGCACACTTTAGCAATGTCCTCTATGTGAAAATGTTTTTGAAAATAAATGTGGAAAACACGTTTACATTGAAGGTTTCCAGATTTAGTATCAATCACTTTTCCTTCAGATAAATATTGCTTATTCTTGGTTTTCTGATCGCAAGCCTTTTGTAGCTCTTTACCACCCTTTTTCAGTAGAGCTGCTGATACTCCTCCACTTGCTTTCAAATTCATTTCTCTGCCAGTTGTATTGACAATTGCATCAGTTACTTCACTGCTTATGTCACCAATTAAAATTTCTACAGAAATCCCATTTCCCAGTTTAACAGCCCCTGTTGCTGTTGTCTTAGCTGGTGTTTGAGCCACTTCAGATGATTGGCGACCTCTGTACATTTTTTGAGGGGCAAGATCAAGCGACACCTTTCTGGACTTCTCCTTTATATTCTTTTTCACTGTTGTGGATGTGCGGACCTGAAGTTGGGCAACAACAGACCCCTGCTGTTGTTTCCTCCTGTGCAACTCTTCACAGAAGGTCTGATACATATCCTTCATGAATATGATGAAATATACCATGCTAAGTGACTTGCACTGGTTCCTCTCAAGGTAATTGCATACTTCATCCACCATTATGTGAGCAGCTGTAGGTACTGGAAATCCAAGATTGCCAGTGCCAATTGCAGGAAAAACAATAGTGCTTGCTCCCCTTTTATCACATTCCTTCATACATTTATTCATGATTGTTCTCAGCATCTGCAACAGATAAACATATTACAAGTTAGTTATTTTTGCACCCACCTTGATACATGTACATAGACTGTCTATCAGATATTCTCCCAAAATTTAGTGGATAAGAGTCAACAGTCATATTACTAGTAACCAGTAGGGCATAACGTAACACTCACAGTTTCAGCTGGTCCTCCACTCCGGTCATATCCTGGGCAGTTAATGTGTACAATGCACTTGCATCGTCGTATATTTCCAGGGCCAGTAACTGCAATTTCCCCTGCTGCAATGGGAGCTTTCTTGGTACATTCAGCTTGTAAAGCTGGACCTGCAGCCTTGGCCAGGGCCTGGGCAACAGCACCCCCTGAGAGATCCATGTTTCCATTTGTGGAATTGATATATATTTCAGCCTACATTTAGAAATTGATGTAGACACATTATATCTATTCCCACACTCCAATCAAAGTACTGTCTTACCTCCACATCCAGAATGCTGCCCTGCTGAACAAACACACGATTGAGAGATGATGAACTCCCAACAGTTACAGTTTTTTCTTCAAGGTCTTCAAGTTCTTCTTCTGATCCTGAGGATTCATTGAGTGGCTGGGAGCTTGTATGAGATTGGCTAGAATAACTGCCATGTGCCGATGGATGCTTGGATGCAGCTGCACTGTAAGATGATACACCAAATGAAGATGATGTCGTCATTGAACTTTCAGACCTCAAGCGTACATTGTGTGGAGACAGGTGTGTCTGCAGAGCCCTAACAAAGTAAGGTACATCTGAATGTTTGAAAAGAACAAAATTGATGTCATCTAAACTAGTATGTCTCTGCCTTCGGCAGAAGTCAACTGTAGCTGATATCAAAATATTTGCACATTGGTCTATTGGACAGCCAAACACACCAGAGCTAATGGCTGGGAGAGCAATTGAATTGTATGCCTCAGATTCTTTTAAGCACCTACTGCATACTTTATGGAGAAGCTGTTGAGATGATGAACTGTGTTGCCATCGTGGCCCTACTGCATGGATCAGTGCTAAGCATGGCAGACGGCCAACAACTCCAGAGAGCCATACTTCCCCAGGGCTCAGTTTTCCATGACTTGCTACATAGTCATCGGATGCATCTTGTATCTCCTGGCCACCTTTCTTTAGGATTGCATCAGCTACTCCACCAATATGTTTCAAATCTTCATTAGCAGCATTCACAATCACATCTGCTCGGAATTCTGTGATATCACCAACATAAACTGTTATTCGTTTCATGTCAACTACTTCAGCTGTGCATTCCTTGACTATTTTGGGGGGAGCGTGTGTAGTGCTTCCCAATTCCGTTACTTGAGTGTCCATGTCCTCTCCAACTATACACATTTCAATGCACACTTTTGCATTTCTTTCAATAGCTGGTATTTTCATCCCCCCATCAGATTCTTCTCCACTGAAATACCTGCGTATTTGTTGACCAACTAGAGGCACCTTACTTATTATTACTGACCTCACAAGGTGATTCATGGCTTGGATAACTTTCTGCACTTCAGTTTTATCTCCTTTCAATCTAATGACAATTTTTCCTTCATCATCAGTTGGTTGAGTAAGGAGTACATCACTGTCTTTGCAACTTGATTCAATCTTTACCCAATTTTGCTTCATTGGCCCACGGAACAAACGCCATATCCCTTTTTGGACTGGAAATGACTTCTTAACTGTACACGTCTTCTTAATGAAGGTTTCTAGTGACAATTTTACTTCCCCTACTGTGTCTTTAAACCCACAGATCTGTAATGTATCTTCCTTTGGTTGGATTGATACGTGTTTTTCACTGCAAAGGTGTTGACAGTGTTCACTGAATTCCTGGGACACTGGTGGTGTGGTCACAGTGGTGGGAAGTGGGATACTAGCTGTCTCTATCTTTTCAGGGAAACTGTCAGCAAATTCTTGGACATGTGGAGTTGATTGTTGATTACACAGGAGTTCAAGGGTAGGTGGGTGTACAGACATATTGAAATGGATAGCAGCATCAAGATTTTTCCTTTTCATCACGTTTTCAAACTGCTTCTTCCCATCAGTATGAATAAAATGCACTATGGCTTCATCAACAAAGGCTGGTACAGCACTATGCTGAACCATATCCTTTATTGATTTTTTTAAAACACTTACTTCATGAACACTTCCACTCAATGTAACTGAATGATTTGCTGCTGAACATTTAATAGTTGCTTTGTTTCCAAGTTTGTGCTGGACAACTTGCGTGAAGAAATCATAATCTCGGTGGTTTAGAGGAATAGTCTCAGATGTTTGTGTTTGGTTACAAATACTCCTAATATTTTCTTGAACTGTTTCAACAACACTTCTTTCACCAGCTACAATAGCATATGAACCATCAGCATGAGGTTTAAAGTCAAATTTGCCAGGTTGCTGAGTAGAGACCAGAATGGGAAAAACACTATTTGCTGCTGCTTTGGGAATTTCAATTTTTTCCTTCAAATACTCCCTATCAATGTAAGATTCAAGTAGTTTCTTACATTCTTTCTTCCAGTCAGATTCTGTTGTTCTGGTGGGGGACACAGATACTGAGGCTGAGGTTTTGTCTGTTTTAAGGGTACATTTCACGTGAATACTTGACATACAAGCATCCAAGCCTGCAGGATTCTCTTGGATACACTTGGCAATCATTGGGTCAATTGATATCTGTATTGGCTGAAAGTGACTCATTTTCACTTTCACAAAGGCAGAGAGAGTTTCAGTCACTTGTGAGACTCCATCCTTAAATCCGGCTACAATAATTTCCTTCTCTTTCACTGATACCACAGCAAGGGTCTCCTTCTCCAGCCGCTTTACTTCTCTCAAGAATTCTGGAAGCTCAGACAGGACAGGGAGCAACAATTCTGGGATTTTGAGGGACTCCATTGATGTGCATTCAAGAATGGTTTCTGAAACCTTTTCAATAGCTTTCTTGTTCTTTGGTGAACAGAGTAACAACAATTTTACTAGAGGAGGTTCTGAGATATATATAGCACATTTATCACATCGTTTATCTCGAAGAATGTTAAAAAGTTTGTCTTTACCTTTCTCTGAGGCAAGAAACTGGACAATAGCTTGATCAAGCTCAACCTCAACTGAAGCATGTGCAGTTAAAGTTGGTATAGCATCCTTAACTGCCTTCAGTGCTTTAGTTGGTCCTGAGAGAACTAGTGAGTGGGTTTCAGAGACAGGCTCAATTTCAACTGAGCGGGACTTGTTTATTAGGTCTTGCATCTTCAATTGACTAAGGAACTCAAATTCCTCTGGTTTAAGAGGCACCTCTTCAGTTTTGAAGGAATAATTTGCACATATTTGAGCAATTCTGGCTTCAGTTGCTTTAACCATACTTGTTTCTCCAGCAAAAGACAGAGAAGTTGTTTGGGGAGGGTATTGGAATACAAAGGTATTGTCATCCTGCTGTGAGGCATACAACTGAGTCATTACATCTTGGTAGGCTTTTTCTGGCACTACATACTTCTGCACTTCAGCTACATTACCTTTAATGTATTCTGAAACACTTCTCTTAAGAGCCTCCTCCCATCCAGGGGGTAGGTAATGGAGGGGTGTAAATCGAAGAATTCCTCTTCCAGTGTCAAATTCCAAGCTAACATCAAGAAGGCATTTCTTCACACCATCTGGGCTCTGTTGAAGAGACTTAGTTACTAGTGTACCTACCTTCATCTCTGATGGGGGAAGGGGAGAAGCTCTTTCATCAAGGAACGTCTTAATTTTGGCTAGGCTACTGGTGATATCCATTTTATGCCCTGCCGCAGACACTTCATGGCCAATATGCTTAATTAAAACCCCATATTCAGATTCAACTGCCTGACAAAGTTGATTAAAATCTTCCATGTCAGATATAATTGGTACTACTGCATCTGGTATGGGGACAGATTGACTAGTGAAATAGTGGGGTATATGTGCTATAACAGCCTTAACCTTACTAGTCTCTTTACGGTCAGAGAGCAGATGAAGAGTTAGGTTAGGAAGCTGACTGAAGTGCAGTGCAACGTGACACTGTCTATCTTGAAGAAACTTTTCCAACTTACCTCTGCCAACTGGAGATTTGAAAAACTCGGTTACCAGTGGGTCAAGCATTACAGGGCTGTCTGCATGACTGCTGAAGTCTTCCATGGAGTTTTTAAATTTTGTTACAGCTCCTACAGGACCCTTCAAAGAAAGTTGAAATGTACTTGGGTCAAATTCACATTCAACACTTGTAGGTAAATCATTCTGCTTCACTTGTTCAATAAAATCAAAATCTTCTGGGCTAAGGATAACTGATACAATGTCAGTAACCAACTCAGAACAGATATCCTCAATGGCTGCTTTGGTTTTCAAGACATTGCTTGTCTCCCCTGCTAGAATAATGACTGTGCCATCATTGCTTGGATCTACTCTAAGACCTGGGTGCTCTTTTTCAAGTTTCAGAGCAATACTCAATGCCTGTGCAGCTGCTTCCTTTGGAACACTCACCTCTTCCTTAGTTAGGTTTTCAGAAATGAACTGGGGCACATGTTCTTGGCATTCTTGGCGCCAACTTGGCTTTGCTTGCCTTGTAGGTGAGAAAACTAGCATCCCTTTCTCCTCATCAGCTGAGAATGTTACGTGAGACCTCAGAACACTCTGTTCTAGGTTATTTGGACTTCGGTTAATAGACTGGACAAGAAGAGGGTCTACTGGGATTTGTAGAGGTTCTGTACTAAGAGTTATTTTGGAAGACTCTTCAAGTTGCAATGGATTCCCACAAAATTCCTCTACAACTGCATCTTGACCTAAGGCAGGATGCTGTCTCCCACAAACTGATTGATTAACTGTATATTTGTAGGAAAAAAGAAATATCAAGGGGCAAAGCTACAGGTGTTTTTAAAAATTGGTGTGGGCTCCTACAGCATGGCATTAAAACACAAACTAAACAGAACAATGTGTTCTGAAATGTGCAGAACTATATAACATATATGTTTGTGTACCTGCTGGATCTGAGAAAGTAACAATGGCTTCTCTTTCAGCGAGAATCTCAATTGATTCCACCTTTCCACCTCCAGACATTTTGGGATTGCTGAAATACATCTGAAGAAAGTCCTTCTCACACAAAGCTGCAGTCAGATTGCTCACATGAATGCCAGGCTTTGTGGCTTTAA
Organism: Theonella swinhoei; assembly: GCA_963970385.1. NCBI lineage: Eukaryota > Metazoa > Porifera > Demospongiae > Tetractinellida > Theonellidae > Theonella > Theonella swinhoei. Next base: position 1,209,737 of record OZ019950.1, read on the forward strand.
CCATTTCAACAGTCACAGTAGTTCCTTCTACTTGTTTGCTAGCAATGGAATCCATCATTTTCTGTAGCTCTAGGAGGATAAAGATACAATACTCAACTCTGTTGAGTGTAAAAGGTACCCCATGAATAACAACCAATCCAAAGCACTAAAAATGGATCCTTGCACAATGAATGCACTAAAGTGCAGAACCCTCCACGCCATGAGTTCATGCGATTGTGGACAGACCTTGCTTGGAGGCATGAAACTCAACTCACAACTCACGCTTACCGCATACGCGTGGTTAAATATGCATGCACACTTTCCTCAGGAAATGGCTAACTGTACGTATGGCTTTCAAAGGAGGAGTGCTGGTTCTCTGCAACCAAGTGGCTGCAGAGAACCAGAGATGTGACTTAACAGACACAGACACACAGACACACACATACACACACACACACACACACACACACACACACACACACACACACACACACACACACACACACACACACACACACACACACACACACACACACACACACACACACACACACACACACACACACACACACACCAATTACTGTAATCCTCCTGCGCATGTGCGAAGGGTTAATTATAACTACCCATAAATGCACTTAACGAATGCACTAAAGTGCAGAACCCTCAGCATCCACGTGTGCGCGAATCCTTGAAAGTGCACACGCTTGATCTCTATAACGCGTGTGCGCGAATGCTGGAAAGGCACATAAGATTGAGACTCAAGGTTGGCTCTGTACACTGCTGGAAGCGCTATAGCTTTGACTAGAGCAGTACGCATGCTTGTACTCCCTCATGCAGTAACCGCTGGTGCTTCGCTGTACATCATACAGGAATACCTGATCTTGGATAAGCTGGAGTAGGCTAGATGTAATTAGCATATTGACTCCTTTGCTTTCATTTCATGCCATAACTCTTGAACGGAGCAGTTTCAAAGAAAACCCCACAAATTGTTTGACCTCTGTTGCCCGCTGAGTACGCGACAGTATTTACAGGACGAACAGATGCTCCAGAAGTGAGATGTGACTTAACAGCCCATTAGCCCATATTTCAGGTAGTGTTTAGTACACTGTTAGGCTTTTGAACAACAATCGGTACATAAATGTACCTTTCTCAAATGCATATTACTTCATCTTCTATCCTATCGCTCTAATAAACGCACGTAGTCCTCTGCGCATGCTCACTGACATAACAAAATGGCTGACTTTAGATACTGTATAAACGGGAAATAGCCGTAACTTTGGAATGAATCATTCTTTTTAAAATGCCTTTTTAAAAATCTTTTTCATAGGGTGCTGAGTCTTATGGTGTCCATTTTGGGGAGTTTTATTGGGCGCAATGGCAGAAATCGTCCGAACAGACACATACACACACACCAAGTACTGTAACCCTCCTGCACATGCGCCGAGGGTTAATAAAATCAGCCTGTTGTCATGACTATAGGTAGGCTTGCTCTGCTCACCAAAACACACCTAGCAACTACTACTCTAAACTGCTATAGGGGTGATGGAATGCAACAACCATAACCCCCACTCTTACATGTGCAATATACTATTTTTACATGCAATCATCCCTGACCCTTTTCCAAATAGACACTATGCATGTAAATAAGAAAGTTGTAGGTATGTCTAACTGTATTGGAGTTTTACTGTGTGCACCTTTTCAAGAGTGTTAATGTGTACAGAAACTAGGTTATGTATCTATAACAGCAATATATGTTTACTTGGTACCATCCTTACATATAGCTATTCATTATTACATTTCATCATACACACATACCTTCATGTGGAAATGATTCAGTAAAAGTAATGACCGCAGATGAGTCAGTGATTTGTAGCACAAAATCATCATCTTCCTCCATGTTTAGGCACCCACCAATGGTAACCTCATAGACTTCCTTTTCTACCCCATCAGGGAGACCATGAATGGCCAATTGGTTCATCTTGAATTCTTCTGCTTTTGGCTCTATTTGATGGACAAACTGTAACTGAAGAGGAGCCTTCTTGAAGGTATGACTGTCCTTTGACATCACCTTAGCTGCAACTACAGTAAATGTATTAGTATATTGTACAAGTCATTTACCAGATAAAAGATTTTGTGGGGGCAGTATATTCTATGACCCTCTTACCTTTGGGGTCATGAAAGGTCACAATGAAGATTCCTTGTTGAATTTGCTTGCACTGAGCAACAGCACCATCACAGCCACCAGACTTTTCCACTTCAAAATATGCCTTGAGTGTTTTCTCGTTCACTTTGTGAGGGACATTACGGACCTCAATCTGGTTTGGCTCATCCTCCTCTGAGTCACTCCCGTTCGGTTCACATGAGGTCTCTTCCACATACTTCATCTGGAGAATTTCCTTTTTGAATTTACGAGGCTCAGATATTACTTGGGCAGCAACTGCAAACCACATTGAGAGTATACACATATAGTTGGCCTATGTATACACAGCTACTATGTAGCTAAATACTATACTGGCACATCTGCATCCATCCAGTCATGTCAAAAGGACACAATAATATGATGTTTCACTCATGGGACAAATAATGCTTCACACCTTTGGGGTCATGAAATGTAACATGAAACACTCCAGTCCTGATCATGGTGATGTCAGCTACTGCACCAGAGCAGCCACCAGACCTAGCTCCTTCAAAGAACTGTTTTAGCACCTCTTCTTTTACTGGGTCTGGAACATTGCTAACTTCTATCTTGGTATGGTGTACCTCCTCCTCATCATCATCGGCCTCTAGTGGTGGAGGGCCTTCATCACATTCAGACAACTGCCGGAATTCTATGTCAACCTCATTTCTTTTTATCTTATGACGTTTGGACTTCAGTTTTTGTAGATCTACATGAACACAAAAATATATTTATCCTCCAAATCTTACATTGCCATTGCAGTAGTGCTTAGTGTGGAGCTTTAACTTATAAAGCAGAATATTTTGCTATATGTTCTTACCATCTGCTGTAAGCCCTTTCATCACTACCTCTGCTTTTCCCCCTCCCAGTATATGTGAAGATGATATTTCATCACACATTGCCTCAAAGTACAGTTCAAGATCATCAGTGCTAGTCCCAATGGGTAGTGAAGTAATGGTTGCCTTTACAGACAGTAGTTCATCTACATGTGTAGTGAAAAGTGCACCACGTGAGTTGTCGTGGGGTTATCCCCGGGGCTGCCCCATGAATAACGGAGCAGGCCAATTACACAAGAGAAACTAGACACTATTTCAGATGGGTAGAATGATACGCAAATAGACTAAAGTTGAAACACAGGTAGAATTACGCGCGCGACAGGGAGAATTATGGCCGGGGGTTGTGCTATACCTGCAGTTTGTTGGACGGCCACAGGAACGGGAGGCTTGGAACGTGTAACTCCTGGAGACGTCTGCTGCTGTTGCAGTTTAGCGGCAATACCTCGCCCTCTCCCCCTTCCTCTTCCCCTCCCAACTGCGGCAGGACCCAGTGAATGGCCGCCGCCACGGAACGACATCGGTAAAACAGGCAATCCCCGATGTCGTACGACTGCAAACTATACACTGCGCGATCAGCGCATACTTTAATACAGTCGCATCACGTGAGTAATTATACATATACATGTAGGGCTTGCAATATGCATGATTCAACATGGTTCATGGTTTTATGAATGTATGGACACTAGCTTACACATATGATAAGTTTTTCTGTTTGGGAAAACACTCTCTATACTGTGGACTCCTACTAAGTTGCAGAATCACTGATTTTTGGTTCTGAGTGCATGAGACCTGCTGCCCCATCCAGTTCAGTTTGTACGATTGCAGTACTGGCTGTCCCATCCACTGCCCCATTAGGGGATACAGACTCCTGTTCTCCTGGAATACATGTAGTAGAGAGTATATAGTCTTATCACACTGAAAGTGTAACATATACCTTCAGTGGCATCTGCCCTCTCTTCTAGCCCCTCTGGCTCTGGCGGTACCTGAGACCCATCAGGCATATCTGCAGGATGCAGTTAGTACACTACCATTGTCATTCACTGAAATACATACAATGTGCTGGTTCTACCTATTGACATTTTGACATTTGACTGCGTTGTGAGGGGGGCTTCTTTTCAGGTATAGGCACAGGTGGTCGCTTGCTGTTCCCACGCAGGGACTGGGTATGGATTAGGTGACTACATAATCAGCATCATTAGTTCAGTGAGTATAACACACATAACTCTACAGCCACAGGACACACAATTCTAGGAACCTCAAACCACGAATAGTTTTAGTGTGGGTGGTACAGTATAATCATGACTATCATTGGGGGGATTTCTGGATGGACACCCAGAGTGATGTAACACACATGGTTATCATGTGTACTCACCAACACTGAACAGGCTATATAGAACCATGTATTGTTAGTGAATGTATTAAATGCATCACATGTATAGCTATTCACCAGCAGCCTATAATCATAGGCGGAGGAAGATTACTAAAACAGAGGGCCGGCCGGGGCACGCAACATTGTTTGACTTTTAAACTTCTGAAATAATTGTGCATGGGAGCAAATTGCATTCGTGGCATGTGTTTTGGCAGGGAATGATTTTTAATAGTGTGCATGGAAGAACGCGTGCTCCAAAACTTTGTGAGCTGTTCCCTCAGATATGATCAGAAGTATATATATGTACCAAGACAGCAGGGGGGGCACAATACAGTATGATGATTTCAAGGCCCTGTTTCCACCGCCTATGTATATAGCCATCTCTGACATGACATCTTTCTTCTCCATTTTGGGAGTTAGCTATCCTAGGGTGGTAAGAGTTGTGCTATATACATCAACGTACCAACAAAGGTATGTTGATGTATGCAGCTTGTCTGTGTCCCAAATTCACAATCCCTATATTAAACTTCAAATTGATAAGGTATACAGGATGGAAGTGCCAAAAGTGTAGGAAGAAACAAGATGCAGTATATATGCCTCAAGTAAGCAACTACTAGCTCCTGGTTATTAGGGATATATATATACCAATGCCATCCAAATCAAAATACCCCAAGTGGCCGGTGAACAGGATCCAGTCCAAAAGACCCTAAACATCCTGACAATCAGGGGGACGTGGAAGTGTTTCAGGTGCATGTTTGAGTTCTTTGAATGGCATGCATAATATGCTTTGATGTAATGAGATATAGAGCTACCCTCCCTTAATGCATATATGCAACAAAGGTCAGCTTGTGCGTGATCTTGCTCGCCCCATGATGCTCTGCATCTCACTAGTACTAGAAGATACACTGTAGTATATATAGCGATTGTACTGACAAATGCATATATACAGCACACATTACCCTATACATACGTATATTACAGTGATATATATATATGGTGCACTAGGGGAAGGTCGCTATTATATGTATATCTAAGTTGTGTATGTAATGAGGTATTCAGGATAGGCATCAGCATCATAGAACACCACAAAGATGGATGGGTTGGAGGTGTTGTCAACTACTGAATCATATGGCAAAGCATCACTGCTTGTATTCTTGGGAGGAGCCACAACCATATGACTTGCTCCCTGTGTGAATTCTCCTACAAGAACCCGAACAAGATACATGTATTTCATTTGCTTTGAATCTTGGTCTGCATAACGATTTGAATAAGAGGCATCACGAGCAAAGTAGCACCCCTGGCCATAAACTGTACCTGCAATGAATTAAGAAAAAGCAGTCAGAAATACTGTGCAGTATGACCTGCTACAACAATCAAATCAAAAGGTAGGCTCAATATCTAAGTTAGTAGACTCTGTATTATGGGGATGTCACTGACATGCCCATTAGCCTTAACACAACATAGTCTACAAGTGTTTCCGTATCTAATGAGTCCCTCAAAGTAGGTAATATACACCATTACAGCAACAAGAGAAAAAATGCCTACAATGCTTGTTCTGCAAAAAAGCAGCTTCCTCTTCTTATGCACAGTATCCATTGATGAAGAGAATCTTTGTAGGACCATTTTGGAAGTAGTTAAAAGGTATAGCACTTCCATATCCTTGGACACCATTTCCTCATTGCACACATGCATTTCACATGACCCATGTGCAGCAAAAAGGGTGGGGCTTGCACACACAAGTTTGCAGACAATAGCTCAGAGAAACAAGATACTATCTTGGCACACGACATGATGTAGCTACATACAATGAGAAATCTATGAAACAAGAGTAAAACATTTCGTTTTCACTACATGCATCCAAGAGTATAACTAATCTTGTTTCCTTTAACATCTTGATGGAAATGTTAAAGTATAAATCACTAAAATGTTGAAGGATGTAAGTATGTAGAGATTGAAGTGCCAAAAAGCATAGAAATTCAGTTTTAGAATAAAGAAGATGATGAACAATCAGTGGTTTTACAATTTTCCGAGAATCACTGTACCTGTGTATTTTATGTACTTTGAGAGTATTATAGTTTATAGAAGCACTCTTAGAGAGCAGGCTGTTTGTCTAAAAAAGCTTAAAACATCCACATTCGGGAGTTCTGAGCCGTTACTTTTGTTAAGGCTAATGGGCGTGTCAGCACCATCCCTACATATAAAGGGTCGACCAACTCTATGATACTTGTATATGCATGGTATAGGCAACAATAATCATACCATAGACTGTGTTATGCATCTAAAAAGTCTTAGAATTGTGCTTGGGAGCTCTAGACATGTTACAACCACCCCTACATAGGACTCTGATAATTAACACTATATGGACCACTTTTATACATACCATTCTGGCCACGGAAACTTCTGTTGAAGTTGGTTTTGTTGATTTGGGAAATGGCACTTCCCTTTGTTCCATGAAACAGCCAGCGCTCATTCTTGACACCTGCTGGATTGTGAGTCTCAAGGTGTTTCTTCTTAACAGCATATTGGCCATAGAGAGCTGGGTTCTGGATGTGTTCAATTTTGACAATAGTTTTGTAATTTGAACCTTGTTTCATGGTCTTGTGGAATTCTGTAAGAGCAAATTTGTATCCCTCACTTGTAGCAGGAAGATCAACCACAAGTAGTGGGACTTCTTTCCCTGAAGCTGGATCAACCATTGACTCCCAGTCATCACGAAGTCCCTCAGAAGAGCTGGGATTCCGTTTTGCTTGGTTCAAGGCTTTATCGATTTCAATTTTCATCTCAGCTATATACTCTCTATATCCTTTGAGTTCAATACTATTTAGGTTCCGATTAATGTGAAACTTCAACAGCATGCCACGAGCTTTCTCTCGGAGGAGTTTTTCTTGGTTTTGTGTCAGCAAACTTATCCTATCATCTTCAAAGTTCTCTGTCTTAAACAGCTTATTAATCAGTGTGTGGAGACTGTTCTCAGCTGCTTTTACACTCTCCTCAGTTTCCCCAAATATTCGAAGTTCCATCTCTGTTTCATTCTCTTTACTATCATCCATTGGCTCGTTGTCTTCCTCATCTACTGACTCACTCTGGCCCCATAGCCAATTCTTCATTGCTCTCCCAGTCTTTTGATACCAAGTAGACTGATGATCATCCATCACTGCTTTAAAAGCTCGGTAAACTTTGTCATCTCTTAGCACAATTCGAACATGTAGCTCATGAGGTGGTTTGCACTGCCGCAGGCCATTAATGAGACCCTTTGCAGAAGTATCAGGGGGAAAGCCCTCTATACCTGTCCCAATGCCTGGGAACGCTATAGATCTGTAATTGAGCTCAACTGCTCTGTCAATGCACGCTTTAGCAATATCCTCTATGTGAAAATGTTTCTGAAAATAAATGTGGAAAACACGTTTACATTGAAGGTTTCCAGATTTAGTATCAATCACTTTTCCTTCAGATAAATATTGCTTATTCTTGGTTTTCTGATCGCAAGCCTTTTGTAGCTCTTTGCCTCCCTTTTTCAGTAGAGCTGCAGATACTCCTCCACTTCCTTTCAAATTCATTTCTCTGCCAGTTGAATTGACAATTGCATCTGTTACTTCACTGCTTATATCACCAATTAAAATTTGTACAGAAATCCCATTTCCCAGTTTAACAGCTCCTGTTGCTGTAGCCTTAGCTGGTGTTTGAGCCTGTTCAGATAACTGGCGACCTCTGAACATTTTTTGAGCATACATATCTCTGGATTCCTTAAGCTTCGTTTTGACTGTTGTAGCTGTGTGGACCTGATGTTGAGCAGCAACAGACCCCAACTGTTGTTTCCTCCTGTGCAGCTCTTCACAGAAGGTCTGATACATATCTTTCATGAATATGATAAAATATACCATGCTGAGGAACTTGCACTTGTTCCTCTCAAGGTAATTGCATACTTCATCCACCATTATGTGAGCAGCAGTGGCTACTGGAAATCCAAGATTGCCAGTGCCAATTGCAGGAAAAGCAATAGTGCGTGCTCCCCTTATATCACATTCTTTCATACACCTGTTCATGATTGTTCTCAGCATCTGTAACAGAAAAAAACATAATGTAGAAGTTATTTGCACACACTTATATAATGTCTTTCAAGAATTTAGTGGGTAATAGTCAATGGTCAAATGAATGCACTAAAGTGCAGAACCCTCGGCATGTTCAAACGGAGATGGTGTGCATGCGTAAAACGTAGAACTCCACCTCACATGATAGCAAGCAAGCAAGTGGGTTAGTGACTCTGTACACACTACACTGCAGTGCTGGAAGCGCTATAGCTTTAACCTGAGCAGTACACATGCTTGTACTCCCTGATGCAGTAATCTCTGGTGCTTCGCTGTACATTGAACAGGAAAAACTGATCGCGGTATGGCTAGATCTAATTAGCATATTGGCTCCTTTGCTTGTGTTTCATGCCATAACTTGTAAACATAGTCATTTCAGAAAAATCCCCACAATATTTTTGATGATCATATGCCACTGAGTATGCACATTTTTTTATAGCATGATCACTTATTTGAGAAGTGAGATGTTGAGTAACAGACACACAGACACACACACACACACACACACACACACACACACACACACACACACACACACACACACACACACACACACACACACACACACACACACACACACACACACACACACACAAACCAAGTACTCCTCGCTGTGCATGCGGGCCGAAGGTTAATGATGCTCTAAGGCACAATTTAACTCACAGTTTCAGCTGGTCCTCCACTCCGGTCATATTTTAGGCAGTTGATGTGTACAATGCACTTGCATCGTCGTATATTTCCAGGTCCAGTAACTGCAATTTCCCCTGCTGCAATGGGAGCTTTCTTGGTACACTCAGCTTGTAAAGCTGGACCTGCGCCCTTGGCTAGAGCCTGGGCAATGGCACCCCCTGAGAGATCCATGTTTCCATTTGTGGAATTGACATATATTTCAGCCTACATTTAGATATCGATATTAGATAGACATGTCTATACATATATTTGAACCAAGGTATTACCATCTTACCTCCACGTCCAGAATGCTGCCCTGTTGAACAAACACACGACTGAGAGATGATGAACTCCCAACAGTTTCAAAGTCTTTAAGCTCTTCTTCTGATCCTGAGAATTCATTGAGTGGCTGGGAGCTTGCATGAGGTTGGCTAGAATAACTGCTATGTGCAGATGGATGTATGGATGCAGCTGCACTGTAAGAAGATGCACCAAATGAAGATGATGTCGTCATTGAACTCTCAGACCTCAAGCGTACACTGTGTGGAGACAGGTGTGTCTGCAGAGCCCTAACAAAGTAAGATACATCTGAATGTTTGAAAAGAACAAAATTGATGTCATCTAAACTAGTATGTCTCTGCCTTCGGCAGAAGTCGACTGTAGCTGATATCAAAATATTTGCACATTGGTCTATTGGACAGCCAAACATACCAGAGCTAATGGCTGGGAGAGCAATTGAATTGTATGTCTCAGCCTCTTTTAAGCACCTACTGCATACTTTATGGAGCAGCTGTTGAGATGATGAACTGTGTTGCCATTGTGGCCCTATTGCATGGATCAGTGCTAAGCATGGCAAACGGCCAACTACTTCAGAAAGCCATACTTCCCCAGGGCTTAGCTTTCCATGACTTGCTACATAGTCATCGGATGCATCTTGTATCTCCTGGCCACCTTTCTTTAGGATTGCACCAGCTACCCCACCAATATGTTTCAAGTCTTCATTAGCAGCATTCACAATCACATCTGCTCGGAATTCTGTGATATCACCAACACAAACGGTTATTCGTTTCATGTCAACTACTTCAACTGTGCATTCTTTGACTATTTTGGGAGCAGTGTATGTAGTGTTTTCTAATTCCGGTGCTTGAGTGTCCATATCCTCTCCAACCACACACATTTCAATGCACACTATTGCACTTCTTTCAATATGTGGTATTTTCATCCTTCCATCAGAATCTTCTCCACTGAAGTACCTGCATATTTGCTGACCAACCAGAGGCACTTTAGTAATTTTTACTGACCTCACAAGGTGATTCATGGCTTGGATAACTTTCTGCACTTCAGTTTTATTTCCTCTCAATCTAATGACAATTTTTCCTTCATCATCAGTTGGTTGAGTGAGGATTACATCACTGTCCTTGCAATTTGATTCAATCTTTACCCATTTTTGCTTCATTGGCCCACAGAACAGACGCCATATCCCTTTTTGGACAGGAAAGGATTGGTCAACTGTACACTTCTTCTTAATGAAGTTTTCTAGTGACACTTTTGCTTCCCCAACTGTGTCTTTAAACCCACAGATCTGTAATGTATCTTCCCTTGGTTGGATTGATACGTGTTTTTCACTGCAAAGTTGTTGACAGTGTTCATTGAATTCTTGGAACACTGGTGGTGTGGTCACAGTGGTGGGAAGTGGGATACTAGCTATCTCTATCGTTTCAGGGAAGCTGTAAGCAAATTCTTGGACATGTCGAGTTGATTGTTGATTACACAGGAGTTCAAGGATAGGTGGTTGTACAGACATATTGAAATGGATAGCAGCCTCAAGATTTTTCCTTTTTATCATGTTTTCAAACTGCTGCTTCCCATCAGTATGAATAAAATGCACTACGGCTTCATCAACAAAGACTGGTACAGTACTATACTGAACCATATCTTTTATTGATTTCTTTAAAACACTTACTTCATGAACACTTCCACTAAATGTAACCGAATATTTTGCTGGTGAACATTTCATAGTTGCTTTGTTTACAACTTTGTGCTGGGAAACTTGTGTGAAGAAATCATATTGTCGTTGGTTTAGAGGAATAGTCTCAGATGTTTGTGTTTGTTTACAAATACTCCTAATGTTTGCTTGAACTGTTTCAACGACACTTCTTTCACCAGCTACAATGGCATGTGAACCATCACCGTGAGTTTCAAAGTGGAATTTGCCACGTTGCTGAGTAGAGACCAGAATGGGAAAAACACTATTTGCTACTACTTTGGGAATTACAATTTTCTCCCTCAAATACTCTCTATCAATGTAAGATTCAAGTAATTTCTTACATTCTTTCTTCCAGTCAGATTCTGTTGTTCTGGTGGGGGACACAGATACTGAGGCTGAGGTTTTGTTTGTTTTAAGGGTACATTTCACGTGAATACTTGACATACAAGCATGGAGGCCTGTAGGATTCTCTTGGATACACTTGGCAATCATTGGGTCAATTGATATCTGTATTGGTTGAAAGTGACTCAATTTCACTCTCACAAAGGCGGAGAGAGTTTCGGTCACTTGTGAGACTCCATCCTTAAATCCGGCTACAATAATTTCCTTCTCTTTCACTGATACCATGGTGAAGGTCTCCTTCTCCAGCCACTTTACTTTTCTCGAGAATTCTGTAAGCTCAGACAGAACAGGGAGCAACAATTCTGGAATTTTGAGGGACTCCATTGATGTGCATTCAAGAATGGTTTCTGAAACCTTCTCAGTAGCTTTTTTGTTCTTTGGTGAACAGAGTAACAGCAATTTTAGTACAGGAGATTCTGAGATATATATAGCACATCTATCGCATCGCATCTCTCGAAGAAGGTTAAAAAGTTTGTCTTTACCTTTCTCTGAGGCAAGAAACTGAACAATAGCTTGATTAAGCTCAACCTCAACTGAAGCATGTGCAGTTAAAGTTGGTATAGCATCCTTAACTGCCTTCAGTGCTTTAGTTGGTCCTGAGAGAACTAGTGAGTGGGTTTCAGGGACAGGCTCAATTTCAACTGAGCGGGACTTGTTTATTAGCTCTTGTATTTTCAATTGACTAAGAAACTCATATTCCTCTGGGTTAAGAGGAACCTCTTCAGTTTTGAAGGAATAATTTGCACATATTTGAGCAATTCTGGCTTCAGTTGCTTTGACCATACTTGTTTCTCCGGCAAATGACAAAGAAGTTGTTTGGGGAGGATAGTGGTATACAAAGGTATTGTCATCCTGCTGTGAGGTGTACAATAGAGTCATTACATCTTGGTAGGCTCTCTCTGGCACTATAATCTTCTGCACTTCAGCAACATTACCTTTAATGTATTCTGACACACTTTTCTTACAAGCCTCTTCCCATCCAGGGTTGAGGTAATGTAGGGGTGTAAGTCGAAGAATTCCTCTTCCGGTGTCAAATTCCAACCTGACGTTAAAGGGCTGAAGGCATTTCTTCACACCATCTGGACTCTGTTGAAGAGACTTGGCTACTAGTGTACCTACCTTCATCTCTGATGGGGGAAGGGGAGAAGCTCTTTCATTAAGGAATGTTTGAATTTTGGCTAGACTACTGGTGATATCCATTTTAAGCCCAGCTGCACACACTTCATGGCCAATTTGCTTAATTAAAACCCCATGTTCAGATTCAACTGCTTGATAAAGTTGATTAAAATCTTCCATGTCACTTATAATTGGGACTAATGCATCTGGTATGGGGGTAAAATGTCTAGTGAAATAGAGGGGTATATGTGCCATAACAGCCTTAACCTTACTAGTCTCTTTACGGTCGGAGAGAAGATGAAGAGTTAGGTTAGGAAGCTGACTGAAGTGCAGTGCAACGTGACACTGTCTATCTTGAAGGAACTTTTCCAACTTACCTCTACCAACTTGAGTTTTGAAAAATTCAGTAACCAGTGGGTCAAGCATTACAGGGCTGTCTGCATGACTGCTGAAGTCTTCCATGGAGTTTTTAAATTTTGTTACAGCTCCTACAGGACCCTTCAAAGAAAGTTGAAATGTACTTGGGTCAAATTCACATTCAACACTTGTAGGTAAATCATTCTGCTTCACTTGTTCAATAAAATCAAAATCTTCTGGGCTAAGGATAACTGATATTGTGTCAGTAACCAACTCAAAACAGATATCCTCAATGGCTGCTTTGGCTTTCAAGACATTGCTTGTCTCCCCTGCTAGAATAATGACTGTGCCATCATTGTTTGGATCAACTCTAAGACCTGGGTTCTCTTTTTCAAGTTTGAGAGCAATACTCAATGCCTGTGCAGCTGCTTCCTTCGGAACACTCATCTCTTCTTTAGTTAGGTTTTCAGATATGAACTGGGGCACATGTTCTTGACATTCTTTGCGCCAACTTGGCTTTGCTTGCTTTGTAGGTGAGAAGACAAGCACACTTTTCTTCTCATCAGCCGAGAATGTCACTTGAAACCTCAGAACACTCTGTTCTAGGTTATTTGGACTTCGGTTAATAGACTGGACAAGAAGAGGGTCTACTGGGATTTGTAGAGACTCTGTACAAAGACTTACTTTGGAAGGCTCTACACATTGCAATGTATTCCCACCACATTCCTCTACAACTGCATCTTGACCTAAGGCAGGGTGCTGTCTCCTAAGGACTGATTGATTAACTGTATAAATATAGAATTGTCAGTAGGTATATTAAACTACAACAGAAAAACAGGTATGGGTTCCTAAAGAACACAACAAAAAAGTGCTCTGCAGTATGGAAATGCACAGAAATGCAATGGTAATGTATACCATAAGTTTGCATGTATACCTGCTGGATCTGAGAAGGTAATGATGGCTTCTGTTTTACTAAGGATCTCTACTGATTCCACCTTTCCACCTCCAGACATCTTTGAACTGCTGAAATATATCTGAAGGCACTCCTCATCACACATATTAGGAGCAGTTATATTGCTAACACGAATGCCAGGCTTTGTGGCATTGACCATTTTAACCATCACAGTAGTTCCTTCTACTTGTTTGCTAGCAATAGAATTCATCATTTTCCGTAGTTCTGGAATGATAAACAATACAATATTGGACCTTCTCTGTTTGTGCAAAATAGAAGTCCCCTTTGAATAATAGAGTAGTTTTTGTATATAGTGTGTCATAGGATGACAAAAGCACTGTGCAGAATGAGGGAGGCAGGGATAATGGAATGCAACAATAACTAATGTACCATGATATAGGAGTGTCAGTAGCTATGTGGTGTTATTATTGTGTATAGAAATACTCATAGATCAGGTTATGTACATTTGTATCTATGACAACAGTATTTGGGGGGTGAAATAAATTTTCAATTGGTACCATCACTTGCGTATAATTCACAAACTATATCAAGGCTATAGACAAGGGGGTGCTTGGGGATACTGAAGCTATAACTTTACCATAGGCATCGCAGAAGGGGTTACCTAGAGTGTTAAGCAGCTAAGTATGTGTATTTACTCACAGTCATAAGCACCCCCAGTTGGGAATAGCCTTAATTATTAATGTACACATACCTTCATATGGAAATGATTCAGTAAAAGTAATGATTGCAGATGAGCCAGTGATTTGCAGCACAAAATCCTCATCTTCATCCATATCTAGGCACCCAGCAATGATAACCTCATATGCTTCTTTTTCCACCCTATCAGGGAGACCACGAACAGCCAATTGGTTCATCTTGAATTCTTCTGCTTTTTGCTTTACTTGATGGACAAACTGTAACTGAAGAAGAGCCTTCTTGAATGTATGGCTCTCCTTTGACATCACCTTAGCTGCAACTACAGTAAATGGAACCAATGACAGCTGGATCAGTATTGTAAAATCCTTTACCTTTGGGGTCATGAAAGGTCACAATAAAGATTCCTTGTTGAATTTGCCTGCACTCAGCAACAGCACCATCACAGCCACCTGACTTCTCCCCTTCAAAATACAACTTGAGAAGTTTCTCGTTCACTTTGTCAGGGACATTATGGACTTCAATCTGGTAAGGCTCATCCTCCTCCGAGTCACTCCCTTTTAGTTCACATGAGGTCTCTTCCACATACTTCAACTGGAGAGTCTCCTTTTTGAATTTACGAGGCTCAGACATTACTTGGGCAGCAACTGCAAAACATATTGAGAATACCATATACAGTAGAACCTCAGTTATCCAAACACGTCTGGGCTCAATGAAATTTCCAGTGTTCGTATAACTGAATTTGTTCGGATAAGTGAATTTAATAGATGCGCCTGTTCGAATTTGCATGGTTATAGCGTGTAGGATGGCAGTTTCAACTATTACTGTGGACAGTGTGATATATACAAGGCCATCATGGGTATATGGACTCCCTAAGCAGTAACACCCAGACAGGCTCCCTAAGCAGAGACACTATTTCAACCTTGTCATCACATATGGTCTCAAAGTACAGTTCAAGATCATCAGCATCAGTGCCGCTTGGCAGTGAAGTAATGCACGTCTTTACAGACAGCAGTTCATCTACATGTACAAACACAAAAGTGCACCACATGGGTCATGTCTTTCCTTTTGATGTTGACTTACACAGGCCGAAGAAAGCAAGAGGGAATGAGAAAGACAAACCTCCGTCCAGAGTCGAACCCAGGTCTAATGACCAGCAAACCAGCACACTAGACACTGAGCCACAATCACCAGACAAAAGTTTGTCCCCTCATTCCCTCTTATAACTGCAGTGGTCGTTGCCTAACTAGCAACCTCACACTGCAGACCACCCAAATCATGTGCCATTAGACCTGGGTTTGACTCCGGACGGAGGTTTGTCTTTCTCATTCCCTCTTGCTTTCTTCGGCCTGTGTAAGTCAACATCAAAAGGAAATACATCTTTACCAGGTCAATTAAGATATTTTAACATGGGTCATGTCATGGGGTTATTCCCGGGGCTGCCCCATAGTGAGCCGATTCATAGATCTTATAGACTACGTAACCGGGATTGGAAACGGATCACGTGTCTAATATTATATACTATATTGATTGATATATGGGTGGCAACTCCGTGACACGGCACGTGCGGCTGGAGAGAGAAAGAGACAGAGAGGGAAACCGCTACTGCATAGTACTTTAGTGGAAGGATAGTAAGTAAAACTGATGTTATTCAACATTAAAAGGGCATTTAATATGAATGTACCGAATATCCGAATTGCAAGAGTTGTAAACTAGCAGGGTAAGCAGTTGGTGGCGGTTTGGAGGTTTTTGTGGGACTATAGGAGTGTCAGTAAGCGTCTACCAATTTTTAGATAGAGTTGGTTGCCTTGTCTGATGACAGTTTTGTTCAATTGAAGTAGTCTTGTGGCATGCTTCATATGAATTAAAGAGATATGTGGTTTTTGACAAACTCGCGTTCATTTTGAATGGTCGCTATTTGTGGGACTACATACTTTTCAAGATACATTGTAGTCAATTACAAGTTAGTGTACTGAAAAGCTGAAGTTTTGAGCTGTTCAATGATGCTAATATCACTGTATAAAAGCTGTTGTCATGAACAATATTGTCAAAGGGTTGTGGTTTTCAGGTCTTCGTCAACAAGTTCTGTAGACAAAGGGCGTACCTCAAGCAGTGGAGCATCATTTTACTCAAAGTGGAAACAGGAAGAGGAGAGGGAGGTGGAGTGGGCAGACAAATACTGAGATAAGGTGGGTGGAGCTTATCACACTGGTCTTCACAGTGATTTTGACCTGTACAAACTCTCCCTCCCTCCCTCCCTCCCTCCCTCCCTCAATCTTCCTCCTTGGTGTGTACAGATCAGGCAGCAATTGCACATGGTGTTGAAATACTGAAACCATCATCTTCAAGGATAGACTTCACACCTTCCAAGACAAGCTTATCTAAATATCACCCTGCACACATGCACAAACAGTGCTATGCAGATGTCAATATATACCTGAGTTTACACGTATAGATCTCCGTATACGCGTAACGTATAACTAGGAACTAGTGGCGTGCGCGCGCTCGAGGCACGGACTATACTAATACGGTTGCACCGTTTCCAATCCCGGTTTAGTCTGGCTAAGCCACACCCCAATCGCACGCGGAAGGGGTCTGGCGACAAGCCTATACCGCGTTTGTACTGTTGGAATGTAAATTAGTTGCGTATTACGTCAGAGGTCAAAGGTCCACAAACTACTGCTTCCTCATGTTTTGTAGGAACAAATGGCTTGCTGGTGTGTACGGTACGTGTGGCTACTTAGTTTTCTGCAGAGCTTTAGTATTATGCTACAGGGAGCTTCAGTTGTACTATGCTTACCTGATCTTCCATAATTGCCGTTATCGACTACTACTATCGAATGGTTTCCTTCGTGGCCTTCAGTGAGCTTGTTGAATACGATAGGAAGGCAACTGTAGCCCAAGCTCTTTCCGTAGCCAGTCGGCAAAACGGCAAACATGCCGCGTCCCTGAACGTAAGCCTCTACCACTTCATTTGTTCAGGCTTTACATCTTGGTATCCCAATTCCCAAACAGCACTTCTAGTAGCTTCCTGGACTTTATGGGAAGGGTAGCGTGCTACATACATCTCTGTCCCGGCTTTGCAAACATAGAGGGTTAAATTTGGAATTTACTAATTAGCTGTTCTGAAATCTGATTGGACTGCAATATTTCTGCAGCACGGTACAAACGCGGTACAGCGTTTTTCTACTGCGTTTTTCCAAGATCTTGCAACACGCTTCAAAAACCGGATACAAGTCCCTGACCAATCAGATAACAGCAATCTGTCATGTGCTCGGTTAGACGCACGTGACTAATGAAAACGCAGTATCTGATTGGTCAGAATATATATCCGGTTTTGAACGGTGTTGCAAGATCTTAGAAAAACGCTGTAAGATCTTGCAACACGGTTCAAAACCGGATATATATTCCTGACCAATCAGATACTGCGTTTTCATTAGTCACGTGCGTCTAACCGAGCACATGACAGATTGCTGTTATCTGATTGGTCAGGGACTTATATCCGGGTTTTTGAAGCGTGTTGCAAGATCTTGGAAAAACGCAGTATAGGCTTGTCACCAGACCCCTTTTCCGCGTGCGATTGGGGTGTGGCTTAGCCAGACTAATCCCGGTTACGGATCTATGGGCGATTTTACTTTCACTACCCAGTAGCTACGTATATGTACGAAAGCGAAACGGGACTCGCGCGCAACAATAAACCAGGTTGCAACACAGGTAGAATTATGATCAGGGGTTAGGTTATACCTGCAGTTTGTTGGACGGCAGGAACGGGAGGCTTGGAATGTGCAGCTCCTGGAGACGTCTGCTGCTGCGTAGCGGCGAAACCTCGCCCTCTCCCCCTTCCTCTTCCCCTCCCAACTACGGCAGGGCCCAGTGAATGGCCGCCGCCACGGAACGACATCAGTAAAACAGGCAATCGCCGATGTCGAACTGCAAACTATACACTGCGCGATCAGCGCATACTTTAATACAGTCGCATCACGTGAGTAATCATATACATGTAATGTATGATTCAAGTAACAGAACATGGTTCATGGTTTATGAATGTATGGACACTAGCTTACACATATGATAAGTTTCTGGTTGGGAAAACACTCTCTATATTGTGGACTCCTACTAAGTTGCAGAATCACTGATTTTTGGTTCTGAGTGCATGAGACCTGCTGCCCCATCTAGTTCAGTTTGTACGGTTGCAGTACTGGCTGTCCCATCCACTGCCCCATTAGGGGATACAGACTCCTGGCCTCCTGGAATACATGTAGTAGAGAGTATATAGTCTTATCATACTGAAAGTCTAACTTGACATATACCTTCAGTGGTATTGGCCCTCTCCTCTAGCCCCTCTGGCTCTGGTGGTACCCGAGACCCATCAGGCATATCTACGTACATGATAAAGTTAGTACATTCACTACCATTGTCACTCACTGAAATACAATGTGCTGGTTCTATAAACAACCTGAGTAGTGTTTTGTTCTACCCATGACAATAGTGAGTACAAGTACTACTTATAGCCTCTCAGGGTAATTCAGTGCTGTGTTCAGTAGTCTCACCTTCTCCCTGCTGCCCTCTTCGCTTCTTTAACTTTTCAAACAACTCATTCGACATTTGACTGCGTTGTGAAGGGGGCTTCTTTTCAGGTATAGGCACAGGTGGTCGCTTGCTGTTCCCACGCACGGACTGGGAATGGATTAGATGACAATATAATCAGCATTGTTAGTTCAGTGAGTATAACACACATAACTCTACAGCCACAGGACACACAATTCTAGGAGCCTCAAATCATGAATAGTTTCAGTGTGGGTGGTACAGTATATCATCAGGAGATTTCTGGACACACCCAGTGCGATGTGTGTTCTAACCCATGTGGTTATCATGTGTACTCACCAACATGCTGGCCATCTCCGACATGACGTCTTTCTTTTCCATTTTGGGAGTTGTATTTGGCTGGTAAGAGTCAGCAACAACACAAGTAATCATATTCCAGATGGCCCACACCCAGTATTATTGTACTTACTGAGTTGACCTTCTTGAGGTGAACATTGCCTCCCTTGATCCTCTCCATCATTGCAGCCATTGGGTCTGCTGAAACCTCTGGAGAAGTACATAGAGTGGGGCAAAGAACAGTATTATTGACAGCCTGCAATTGTGTTACATACACTCTGCAATATGTGGACCTAATATCTCACCATCTTTCTTTTCCTACAAGTGCCACACGTGGAACAGTGATTCATGAAATGATGAAAGGAAAAATGTCACTTAACAGATACAGAAACATGATTGTAAATGTACTGACTGTGGTGACTTTCTTGAGGTAAACATCTCCACTCCTGATCCTTGCCAACATTGCAGTCATCGGGTCCTCAGGGGTCTCTGCAGTTAGCAATAGCAGTATCAACAGCACATGCTCACAGCATTGTGTATTCTAAGGAGGGCATTACCTTCCGGAGTTACAGGTTGTGCCTTTTTGAGTCTGGAATTGAAAAGGATTGGTCATAAGTTTAAACGTACATGTAAAAACAGGGAGTGTGTATAGCTATTAAAAATTGACAGCAATTGCTTGTTAGTGAGAGTACAACTCTAATAATTACCTACAAACTAGCAGTCAGAGTTAAACATTGATATGTGAATGGTATCTTTAGTAACTCACGTGATGGTGGATATGGCATCCAGGCCTATTGGACCACCTGTGGAAACAGTGCGTGTAGTTATATTAGTATGAGGCTAGTATATGTAGTTTGCATGGACAACATTGCAGAGAGTGATACAGCCAATGTCTGTTATGTGTATATATGAACCTGAGGGTGGAGGAGGGGGAGGAGGAGGTACTCCACCAGATGTAGGTGGAGGGGGTGGAGGAGGAGGTGCACCGGGAGGGGGAGGAGGGGGAGGAATTGATCCCCCGGTAGGAGCAGGAGGAGGTGGGGGTGGAGGTGGTATCGCAGGAGCTGAGACTGGAGAAGGAGGAGGTAGGGTAGCAGCTTCATTGGCAGCTGCTTCAAGGGCTGACACCTTTGACCTCAGCTCTTCCACTGCAATATGAGACCACACATAACTAAGTGCCTTGTTCCATTCCAATAATAGTACTGTATATACTGTACCTTCTGCTGCAGTGGCTACTTCCCTCTCCTGATAGCTCTTCACCTCACTTTCCAGAGATGCTACTTTTTCCTCCAACTCTGTAGAGTACACATATCCTGTACTATATGAACTAACTGTAAAGTGTAACTAAAACAGGGGCTACATGTAATAGGGATACTGACACAGACTGTGACCTTGATACACATATAGCAATGGAAATGATGGTAGTATTAGCTCCTCATAACATGAGAGGTGTATTTGAGATGAGGAGGAACTTGTAACTGATAGCTGACCAGTGCTTCTCTCCTGGCTGTCCTCAGTCTTGTTCAGCTTCTCTACCTCTGCCTGCAGTGCCCTCTCCCTCTCTGCCGTCTCGTCCTTCACTGACTGTAGCTGTTTCCGCAGCTCTGCCACCAGTTCCAATGCTGCTTGTAGCTCACCAGCACCACCCACTGCTGCTGGTGGCTCCTCGGAGCTCTCAACCATGCCAACACTACTGCTCCTCACTAACTCCAGCTCTAGTTTGGTCTGCGCATAAATTATATGCACGTGAATCTACTAATCATGTACATACACTAGACAATGATTACTCAGTCTCACCTCAGATACTTGTCTTTCCATCTCCAAACGTTTCTCCATTTCATTTCTGGCACTATCCTCGGCCTGTTGTCTCATCTCCCTCTCTCTCTGTATCTGCCCTTCCACGTGGCCCCTTGCCTCCCTCTCCTGCTCCTTCTCCCCCTCCACCTCCCTCCGTCGCTGTCTCTCCTGCTCCACCTCGCTCTCGGCACGAGTTCGTAGCTCTCTCTCTTGTTGAATCTCTGACTCCACTTTCTCCCGTACCTCTCTCTCTGCCTGCACAGCAATACTCAGGCTCTGCAGCTTCTCCTCTGTAGCCTCTGATACTGCAGATACACATAGTCATGACATCACACCCTCCGACTCCATTACATTACAAGGGGCATACTATATGTGTGGAAAAATATTTTCACTAACATTTTCGTGCTTGATGCAGCTTCTCCACTTCTGATGGATCTGGTTGTGATTGCTCCAAACCCACAATCTAAATATATGGGCAGAGTTTGATGGTTGAAGGTTACAAAAGTATACATGTACACACCTTCTGGTTGGCTATTGTGAGTTGTTCCTCAGTCATTTTGATAGCATTGTCCCTCTTGGTCACCTCATCGGCTAGTTTTAGCACATACGTGGTTTTCTCCTCCAGCAAGGCCTCGATCTCCTGTGCCTTACTCTGCAGAGCATTCACCGTCTCGTGCAAGTCCTTGTTCTCTTCAACGAGTTTTGAGTTCTCCAGTGTGAGTTTTTCCACCTCCTGCATCAACCAATGATGGAATAGGTACACACAGTGATGGTGCAATACATTGTGTATGCACATTGCTATGTGTTGACGCAAACCATGTACAGTTTTCCTTCCAACCTATAATACATGTAAGTGCATGCATTTACTTCCTGTTCTCATCTACATGTATGTCACACATACACTGTTTATAGGAATGGACCAGGAAGAGAATCTTACCATCTGTGCTTGAAAGTTATCAGAATCCATCCTCTTGATACTGACACTGGCTCTCCTCAGAACCTTATTCTCATGCATTGCCTACAGTGGTGGGTGAGAGAGATGCTGTAGACAAGGAGGAAGGGGCTACCTGGCTATACATACATGTACATACGCACACACACACACACACACACACACACACACACACACACACACACACACACACACACACACACACACACACACACACACACACACACACACACACACACACACACACACACACACACACACACACACACACACACACACACACACACACACACACACACACACACACACACACACACACACACACACACACACACACACACACACACACACAATTTCTTACTCTCTTTACAACATTCCATGGCCAACTATGTATGTAGGTACATGTCTACATACATCACGATACTTATTCACGGATCAGAGTAATAATAGAGTGGTAGCATAAATATAAATGCATACATCTAGAGAGAGACACAATAGATAAAGGTATGTACTTGGGTTGCAAACGTCTCGGCTCTGAGTCTCATGGCACTCTCCTGCTCCAGTTGGTCTGACAGCTCACCATACTGGTCAAAGGCCAGAGCCGACACTGCATTGGTGTAGAGAGGGGGGGGGGGGTATGGGGAGGGAGAAGAGAAGAATGAAGGATATGAGGTAATGTGTTAAGAGGAATAAGGAGGATTGGAGACTGAGGTATTTCTCACAGTAAGTGATGACTACTTATAGCATTGTAGGATTTTGCCACTGTAATAACTTTTAAGGGTGCTGTATTAATCTTGAAACAGGATGTGGGCAACAGCAACAACCCCCACAGGGCACAGAGACCTTCAATACAAGGATTTCCCCCAGCAACAAACAACAAGCAGTACCTTTGTTTGACTCTAGAGCCGGCACACAAGAAATGGCCACACTAGACTGTGGTATATGGGTACATGTATGTATGGTACAGCCTTTCAGGGGTGATGGAAGCAGAGGAATTGTTTAGTAACATTCCAGTAACAAGGTTGTCTAGCTGTTGACCACAGAAACCAAAATAGGTATGTACACAACTGCTATACTAATACCCAAGGTTGCATGCAATAGTCCAAAAGGTTCATACTCCCCCCATTGACTTTTGGAAACATGAGTATGTGTTAGTAAGAAAGAGGTAAATGCACAGTTGTTTCTACAATCATAGCTGTCCAAACATGTCATGTTTTGCATAATCCTTATAAAAACTGGAAAACACACTTTCCCACAATGCAGAGTAAATAATACACTATTCACCTCAGATGTACATGTATATTTCACAATACCCTTTCAGATGGTATGTACTTACTCTCTTTCAGTTTCTTGTGCTCCTCTTCAATTGCCTTCAAAGCATCTTTGGTCCTTCTGTGAGCCTCTCTTTCTTGTTTATGCTGTAAATAGACAAGTTATGCAGTGTAGAGTAGTGTAGTGAAGTAGTGAGTGTGCTATTTTAAATATGGAATATCTGATGTATCTCTGCCCCCTCGTTTATTAACGTAACATTCTCCTTACAAAAAGCAGGTCTTTATATGGTAAAGTAAAGGCAAAGGACCTTTTTTAGTTGGTTCAAAAAAAGCATCATCAAACATGTAGATAAAAGCTTTAGACAGAATATTGTTTGCACTTACATGTATTATAGGCTGGAAGGGCACTTTAAATAACAAAGAGAAGAATGCCTACCCTTATCTGCCACCAACCAACATTACATTATGCCACCTTTTCTCTAAAAGTAGAAGTACAGATTGTACATTACTGTAACATACGTTCTGGTACTCCTCAATGTACTTCTTCTTCATATCATCAAACTGGGTCACAGCTGGAAAGAATGACAAGAAACAAACACTCAATGCATCGTGGAAAGGTTTGACATTCTCAACACAGTGTTCCGCGTCACTGCAGGCACACCAGCAACACAAAATGTACACTGTTGCCATGCCAAAACCCTTTGTTGAAATTAGCATTGGAATGCAAGCTCTCAGGACTTGGCACAGCAAAGAGGGGAAGAGCTTAGTGTCTGCTTACAAGAACTTGCATGGCTCTACCCAAAACCCATATGAAGCTAAAATAGAGAGAATCAGCGGGATATCATGCAGTTGGAGATAGACTTACACGCATCATTAGCTAGGCAAGAGACACTATAAAGGTTTGCCTACAACGTACCCTTTCTTGTAAGTCGTTTCAAATTTTCATAGTTTCTATCCACAGTCAGGTACTTTAGCTTCAGCTCGTCGTAGTTGGGACCTCCGTCTGTGTAGTTCTTGCTGCTCCCCGGAGGAGGCGGTGGTGGAGCCGCTCTCCGTCTGTTAGCAGCTACTGCAGCTGTACTCATCTTCCTTATCGGTGAAGGTGTTCGTTCCCTTTTCACTTGTCTACAGTCCCGACCTTTGCTTCCTTGTCTCAATAAGTTTATAGACCCAATCGTGTATATACAGTAGGCGTGGTTTTAGGGCCGCTCAGTACTGCGTACGCGCGCGCAACCAATGCAGATTTTGCACATGCGCAGTGGAATCGTCGTCTAAATAACGCGCACGCTATGAGCCACGCCCTGCTTTTTGTGGTGTGCAGTTTGTTCATCTAATAATAATTCATAAGATGAAACTGTAACTAGACCAAGTTATTGATTAAAGGTGCGTATCAAGAGAGAAGTTAAAAGGCACCCACAAGGTGATAGCAGTCTTGCAAGGTGCAGCTCTACACTCACACATAACTATATAGAAAAGTGATTAAGATGCAGAAAAAGAGCAGTTGATAAAACACTAATACTATGTACACCCATTAATAATCTAATTCAGTGAGGATATAAAACAACATGAATACTGAATGAATGTAAATTTTATGCCTGCTGTTGTGTTTGCTATTTATTGGAAGAAAAAACATAACCTGTGATGTTTGTGCACAAAACATGGCATAAATATAAGAAAAAAGAAAAGTTTAGAAAGCACCAATTTGGCTTTCATAAGTGATTCTAGGCCTCTGGGGGGGCAACAGATTGGTAAGACAGAACGCAGACCACACACAAACACTGATGAAACATGACTAAGAATATATAAACAGAGTATACCTGATCGACGTATGAGTCCTATGTATTAAGCAATTGATTCTGTAAGGCAGAGATGTTATGCTCGGTTGTAGAGAAAAGAGGGGTGGGATGTTGATAGTTGAGGAAAAGGGGGCGTGGAGTTTCATAGGAGGGAAATTCGAAATTCTACTTTTTGCGAGTGATGGTAACAGTGGGCCTCTTCAGGACACTGCCATTCTTGACGCTCTGAGAGTTTTCGGGGCAATATTTGATGGTGTGAGCAGCGTCGCCGTTGGCTCCACACAGCGGACAAGTGTACGCTCGGAGCACGGGACAGGTGACTTTCCCGTCGGCGTCTTTCAAGTAATGGGACGTGTAGAAGCTTTCCGTTTCGCCGTTATTGCGACAGAACACGCAGACTTGTGGCTTCTTGGTTGCAGCCGCGGGTAGTTTCGTAGTACTCCCCAGGAGTAGATGGGGGAGGGGTCCAGAGGCGTCCCCTACGAAATTCATGCTACTGCAACCGTTTCCCAGAGCAGGGAGAGAAGATAGATCGTCTACGGTCTCAGTAAACGCTTGTTTGTACATCTCCACACCGTACGTGTAGTAAAGATCCATTACTTCGGCCGCGTCGCCGCTCGAGGACGTAGATACGTCAGAGCCAGCCGAGCCGAGGCTGTCGCGTCTCTCTCGCAACTCGTGATCCGTGGGGGAGCTAGAGTTCTCCCTGGCAAAGCTCTTGACTAGTTGTACAAGGCCTAGATAGTCGTGGAACATGTCGTACTCTTCCATCTGGACCTGGTCTTGACTCTGGAGGGGGAAGGTCTCGTCCTCGACGCTCTCGCTGGTACTGCAGCTGCTACCCACACTCAGAGTAGCAGTCGCGATCGAGGGATTGTCCAGGTCAGCATCTTCGCTGGTGTTACTGAGCGCAGGTGGAGTGATTTGTAGTGCCTTGAGCATTTTGTCGCTGGTAGTCAATTAGAGCTTCACACGGAGCGTATCCCAGGTCGTGCTTGTTCTTGCAAAGTCACTCAAAAGGTTCTGAAGTACACACGAGGCGAGCTACGGAGAAGTGGGTGTATACGCTCTTCTAAATAGCAGCTGGTGTGGATATTCATCGCCGCTCTCGAATAAGGGCGAAACGTGGTTGCTATGGCGCTTGGCGGGAAAATTAGTAATCTCTCCGTAAACTACTCCGTTTCTGCATTTTAGCCAGGCTTATATTTCAAAGGTTTCTTGTGTTGTAAACAAACACTAATGTATAGTGCCATGCTGGGACAAGGTGAAGTACATGGGTTAAAATATGGATTAAACATTTAGTCAGTATAATACAGCTATTGGTTCTCCTCCAGTGTACTGAGATGTGTGCTAGAGAACACCAGAGCTTTTGTTGGTTCATAGATTCCTTTCGAGGAGAGTTCTTCTCTAATCTGCAGCATTCGTGAGAGCAGACATGAACTGGTTAGTCCCAATGGAGCCATCATCCGCAGCAAGTTACACTGCAGTGCTACAGCCTAGATGAGTGTGACAGAAAAAGATGCAGAACGATAGATAATGTACACACATGCACTAAATATGGATACAGCTTCCACACAGGCAGTAGGTAATGCACAGTGTAGGTGTATATTTGAGAACAGAGCTGGCCCAAATATTGCTGACTATTGGTCGCACAAATAATAATACATGCATCAAGGATTGCATGAACAAGGCACAAAGTATATCATACCTGGCTCCTTGAATGTATACACATGCACATGCATACAGAGGTGGGGTACAAACACTCCAAAACTGGAGAATCAAGTGGGATGTTCACTAATCGTATTGACTTAAACCACACAAACACTAACTGTACCATTAACAGAGACAAGCTCAGAGTGACAGAGAACAGTTAAAGAGCTGAAGAACAAGAATAGCAACTCACCAGATCTACCAGGAGAGGGGTTACAGTCAGGGCAGGAGGGACACACATCATACTATCATTTGAACTTCCTGGGAGAGAGGGAAAGAGCAAAAATCATGGGCACATTATTGCAAGTTCATCCTAAGTTGAATAGACAGTAACTGCAAAGGAATGATTAATCATTACATTCTTGGACACTGAAATGTCCATAGAAGTGCATGTTGTGCATCAATAAATATCTGCCAATTTACTGGCAAGCGGATTCATTCACACCTATATTAATGTATTTCCTTGACTGGACCCTCCCCCAGCATGCCTGCAGTAAATACCACCACTGGGAACAACAACAACCCCACCCCTTTCCAATAAATAACACACACACACACACACACACACACACACACACACACACACACACACACACACACACACACACACACACACACACACACACACACACACACACACACACACACACACACACACACACACACACACACACACACACACACACACACACACACACACATGCAAGCAAATGGGTACTTCACACAACAAGCATGCAAGTGACGGTGCTTTCAAAACAAATCCATAAAAGTATCTATCTTTGATCTACTGCCATGTATAGATGTGCTATGATAACGCAGGACACATGCATGTGCAGTATGCACAACCAAATTACTCACTTGCAACAGAAACAGCTTTTGAAAAGGTGGTGGACAGTGTTGCATCAAGAGTGAGAGCAGCACAGGAGACACAGTCTAGTCCAGCCTTGGTCCCTACTTCTTCTTCCTCCCCCTCCGTTTCATTTTCTGTGACCACATCTGTCATTTCATCATGTCTGGCATCTCTTCTTGAGGAAATTGGTAGGCTATTAAAAGTTTTATCGGCAACAAGAAGACACTTGTTTCCCAAAGTCTCTTGTAGCTTCTTCCAACCCTCTACATCCTACAGCATAATTAGTATGGGTAGTGTGTCACACACACACACACACACACACACACACACACACACACACACACACACACACACACACACACACACACACACACACACACACACACACACACACACACACTAGCTAGCCACAGTAAAGGTGAGTCATATTTTGAAGGTGGAATGTAAAGTGTAATGCTTCCATTTTTGTGGTAATGCATTACACTGAATAAATATTTTGTACTCATTACATGTAGAACAACAGTAGGCACACATGTACACCCTGCCACATAGACAATACCTTGTGATGTAATGGGTCGATGTATCCAAAGACACCAGGATGAGATGATAAAAGATCAGAGTAGATGGACATGACCTCCTGACTAGTTTTCCACTGGCCAGTGACCAGCTCATACTTACATTTCTCCTGGAGGGAGGGAGGGAGGGAGGTTAGGCAGTGGGTGCCATGCTCTTAATAGCAATGGGTGGTGAGTGATTATACACCTCGTTGTACACACATACACGTAACATGCTGTAATGTGTAGAAGTTAAGTGTGATATGTAGTTAATGTAAATATTGAATCCACACATATGTAAACGTTTCCAGCACAACACGGAACAGCATACACCACTACAGAGTCCTATTATCTAAGCCAAAAGTGTATGAAAGTGCGCTAGGAGGGGGGAGGGAATTCATATGTTAGCCTACATTGAATTTAAATGGGAGAAACAGGCTGCTGCTAGTATAGACAGAGCCTAGCATATGTAGCAGCCTATGGAGGAGGAGCATCAGGTACGTAACATTCTTGTACACTAAACCTGTAATGTACATATACATGTACATGTAGGTACATAATTAAATAAAATACATCAGGATTTTTCCCCAAAGAAAACTACGAGTGGTGTGGGAGGTGGAGGAGAGAGGTGGGAATTTTGCCACAGGTATTTCGACTCAGCACTACAATAGTGCCTGGAGTGCATACCTGTACACATATACTCTATTCACAATAGAAATGTTATCCTGCTCTGTTCCCTCCACTCCTCCTCATTTGTGTTCTGCTAAAATTTCAGGACCCTCAGGTAGTGTTTAAGAGGCCACTTTACATCAAAGGCAGCATCAAGGAGTGTAAGTACTACATTATGGCACAGCCCAACAGTATCTCTATACATAATGACATGCATGTGTACGCTGCCTTGCACTCTTGTCACACTCAGCCATCTGATGTGAAGACACTGTAAACCACTCTACAATGCACGTGTGTTGGTAAGCTAGCAAAGATATTTCCATGCACTGCATGTGCAAAGCTAAAAGGGTACATTAACACTCTACCATTACACATATACATACATGTACACACACATACACATTGACCTATATAGCCAAGCACTAAACCACAATATGCAGTATGTACACATGCCTATACCCACCTGGTCATAGAGTCTGTTGGCTCCCACGTCAATGATAACAGAAAGGTCCTCACCAAGAGTCAGTCCAGACTGCGTGGCTGCTTCTCTCACCAGATCAAGCCCGGCCTCCAGTCGATCCAGAACAGGGCAGTAGGCTCCACCAGGTAGAGTTGCACCACCAGCTACCTGATAAGGAGGAAAAGAAACAACATGTAGTAGCAATACAATACACATATTTTAGCAATTGATACACTTTGAAAATTGTGAATGGAGGAATATGGTGCAGTGGACTTTTTTCTCAGCTTAAAATGTGAAGAGTTCTCACAATAGTGAAGAGGCATTGAGAGAGTATTTATTATACTCGACCCAGGCAATACTGGATGTAGACGGTATGGCACTGTAAACATGTAATAATGTTCCTCCACAAGACACCTTGACTAGGCAAAGGAGACATGTACACACACACTTGTACAAGGTGATTGTTTACCTTGTATGCAGCTGCACTGCACTGCACTGCACTGCACTGGTGGCCACATGTACATGGAGATTTGCTTGTCATGTACATGTACATCAACGCAATACATGTGCATCACGCAAAGGGAAGCTTACATGAAGTATATCCATGTTTGTACATGTACAGAGACACAATTGAAGGATATTCATCGTCTCTGAAATACCAACACAGATCCTTAGTGATAGAGACACAACACACTTGCTGACTAGCGGCAATATTTTGTGAATAGCATCAAATTGTGTGTTTGTGTGTGTTTGTGTATGGCGTGAGGAGGTGGGAAGAGGATACCACACATTCATGGCCTAAATATAGCACAAGTGTGGCATGAATAGAGAGAGCACATGTAATACATTCCGGCAGGTGCGATAGATATAGCCAGTAATGATTCTAGTTGGCTATGACAACTACCAAAGAGGTAACTGTAACCCAAACAAAACTGTGAAGTTGTGGACATCATCCATTAATATACCCCAGACCCATATGTTGCAGTGATTTGAACATGAAATGCTACAATGTGGTAGGGGGTGGAAGTGACATGTGCTCACAAAGCATGGGAATGGGGTGGACAACAAAAACCAGTTTGACTAACTTCACCACACACTAGTCTTATCAGTGTGTTGTGACTCTACCAAGTTCAATATGTGCCCAGCACCTACCACGACCTCTCCCCTTCCCTCCCCTTCCCTCCCCCCTACTCACTCCTGTCTTAGAAGAGAGCAGTGCTCCCACAGCACGATGCACCGAACACAAGGCAGATATCTGCTCAGAAAGTGCCCTAAAACAAACATAATTTGCAGTACATATTAATTAAAGAGTTATATCAGTGTCAGTACCTTCCTGGGAGTGGAATGAGGCAAAATTCTCTCACTTTCAGCTTCCCACAGCCTCCAGCCAGGAGGGAGGTGACAGGGGTTGGCAGAGAGAGGGAGGATGGGTGGGGAGGGGACGTCAGGGTGCAGATCAGGTGATCATAAAGAGGAATGCCAGCAAGGAGTGCAGCAGATTGTGCAACAGCCAGAGAGGTGGCAAGAAGAGCAGATGAATGTAGCTCTCTGCCATCTATATAGGGTATGAATATATACATATAGGTACATGTATAATGAGTGTGTAGGATCTCAATGTCAAACTAGTGTAGAGTGCTGTTGGAGACTGGACATGTACATCACACAATATTATAGGACAGAGAGTGGAGGATATGAATGGGAGAAGGGAGGAGAGCTGAACATTGCTTGTGTAGAGAAACACAAGTTTTGCATTCAAGTTCACAAGAAATGCAATTGGCACAATACTGTTGTGGTCCAAAGAGGATAGAGGCTGTTCTGCACACAATATAATGTGAAAACATGACTTGCACTTGGTATATGGAAAAACATGTGTATGGTACAGAATTCATAGAAAATAAATATCCCGACAAACCAAACAGCACATACATGTACAACACATGTACATACACAGGAGCAGGATACTGAATGATGAAATTGGTGATCTTTATAACAAATTCCCAGAGCTCTACACTGTATATCCACCCCATTCCCTGCAAACTCACTCACTGATACAATGTCATGCACATCCACTCCATCTTACATCTCTAATACATACACACTCCTTGTGCAGAGCCTATGTAGAGGGTGGACTAGCCATGCAGTGTGCACATGGCTAGGCAATACACTAGCTATATACACAGCACACAGTGGCATATATACACACAGATAGCAGTGGAGACTATCTCAACACACCGGCACTCTACTTATCTCTACTCCATTGTCATGGGAAGCTAACTCACCCCAGCTATGGAGCACATATCTAATGTACAGATCATGCACAAACGGTCATTACAGACACACCCAGCATGAACTGTGTACTTGTACCTTTGTCCCTGAGAGAGGCGATAATTTTGTCTATCTCTACTTGTTGGTCTGGTGGGTGAGACAGTAGTCTGGGGGCTGAGGAATGAAGTTTTCATATATCTCAGTCAGTAGAGCATTTCTGCACAGACTCTGTAACTTTCTATCTACATGTACATGTACGCAAGTTACCAATGTAATTATTGAAGCTCTCATAGGCATCTGTAACATTATCCAGTTTCTCGTCTACATGAGTTCCTTCTTTCCCATCGTCTTCAGGTCTCGTTAACTCTGACGCCTTCTTGCCAGGCTTGGAGGAGGGGGAGGTGAGAGAGGGAGGGGTGGGAGGGGCAGGGTGAGGGTCGATGGAGATGCTCACAGAGGCAATGTGCTGGGCCAGGGAGAGATAAATATTCACATTTCTGTATTTGTACAAGTTACATTGTAAGTGAACAACATCCTGTAATGTTCATATGATACATGTATGTCTACATTCTCATCTGTGATTACATACACTTTATGTGATTACATACACTTTATGTGATTTTTTAAATAGGATGTGCATACTCTACATACATGACATTGTGTAGTTAGAGTTATACTGCTATTTAAGATACATGTACATCTTCACAATGTCACCTGCAGCCACCATTACAAAGACCAGGAATGCATGTCAGAGATAACTATGCAAACTGTCTGCACAGGACCTCATCAGACCAGTAGGTGGACAGAGACAGTGAACTTACCCTTCACTAGACCAACAATCCACCCCCTCCTGCAGACCATCTACTACCACTGTATCTACACCATCACACACACAATGTACTTCTCAATAACCAGCAGAACAAAGTGTTAGCCCATCTACATGAAGAGTTAACCTATGTACATGCTATGCATGGATCTCACTTTGTTCACTCCATGTACGGTGCAGTGTATGCTCACATCCAGAGCACGCTCTCCCCTGTCATCCAGACCCTCTGCACACCTAGCAGCACAGATGACTGGAGGAGCTGACAGACGACTAAAGTGTTCAGACTGCATTGAACATTTCAAACACAATGCAATTGTATGGACGGATGGATGGACAGATGATGATTCAAACACATATGGAGTGGCATGCAACCTCTTTGAGAGCACAATTATAAGTGCTCAGTGAAGCATAAATCCTCAAGTAGTGAAGCATGCAGCTACAAGTACACGTTATTTGAGCTATTGTCGTGCAAACTACAATGGATATACATAGTTGCTGGCCTACACAGACAAACACCTTGATCCTGTAGCTAGCTGCGTGTGTGTAACATGTCAACAAGCCATGCACGTGGCTCCTCACCATATATCCGTACACATCATTCGGTGCTGCAACGAACATTTGATTCAGTAGTTTCTCCAGCGTCTGAGATACGTTGTGCTGGGCGTAGAAAGCTACGGCCTTCTCGCTCAGCTCTTTACGCAGCCGTAGCTGCTCGTCTTTCTTTGCAGATTTTGTAGTAGCCATGTTTTAAATCACGTGATCAGCGTTGCTATAGTTACCAAACATGGAGGATTTGCCGTAACTTACTAACTACTAGTACTAGTACTAAACTAGCTCAAGAGAGTAGTGAGAATGGCCGATACTGAAAAGGAAAGTGGAGGGGGTGGTGGGGAGGACAGTACTTTTGAAACACTGGAGAGAGACTTTCAGGAGGTACATAGCCAATACATTACCTACTAATGTCTACTTATGACTTGCACGGTATATCTAGGTGCTCTCCGAGCTCATGGGTGACCAGAGCCTGGAAAAGTTTCGTGTGGAGTACGAGAAACTCCACCAGGCTCTGAAGAAATCCCATGAGAGTGAGAAGAGACTGATGCAAAAGTGTCGTGAGCTCAATGCCGAGATTGTGGCCAACTCTGCAAAAGTCACAACAGCACTTAAACTCTCCCAGGAAGACAAGGGAACCATCAGCTCTCTCAAACAGGTCTGTATGTAGGAGAAAGTTATAATGTAAATATGTCATGCTTATTAGTGCTTATTGTGGGTTGCAGGAGATTGAGAAGCTGTGGAAGATGGTGGATGCAGCACATGAAAAAGAGGCGAGGGCCAGAGACACCATCAACCAGCTAAAGCTGGAGATTGCCAACCTTACCAAGCTGGTGGAGCAGGGAGCAGGGCTCAGTTTTGGTCAGGAAAATCTGTGAGCAGTATAGCAGTGAAATCATCACCCACAAATGTACTGAACAAGATGCGTGCCATAGGTGCAATATGTATTTTTTGCAGTGTTCAAGATCTCACCAAAGAGAAAGAGGAGCTCACCAAAGAGAGGGATTCTCATTTGGAACAAATAGTCCATGTATGTGTCGGCACTACAGTGTAAGTTTTGCAAATCAACACATGTTCATCTGCAGATGCGTAAAAAAGTAGCTGAGGCCAATGAACGGATACGTAAAGCTGAAAGTGATAGAGAAACAGCAGAGTCAACAGTCATAGCAGTCAGTTGATACACATGACGTGCTATCATTCTCTTCATATCATGTACTTTCTATCAGCTTAAAGATGATATCACAGTGAAAATGCAGGAAATTGACAAAGAAACCCGCAGGAAAACAAAACTAGAAAAGGAGTTAAGGCAATGCCAGGTATAAAGAATCTACATTCATGTAGCAGGGTTCCAAGCCATGACTGTTAGTACATGTATATACACAATGTATGTGTGTAGGCAGAACTGCAAAGCAAGTGTGAGGAGGTTGAAGCCAAACAGAATCAGCTACAGGCGTCAAACGAGGAGATAAAGAAATGCGAGCAGCTACTCAGAGACACCAGAGTCAGTCAAATAACGTTCACGTATTTTCAAACAAAACTACTTCTATTTTTTCTTTACACTATCTTAACAGGCAATGCATGAAAGGACGGTGGCAGACAATGGTTTGTTGGAACAGCGATTCAGCAAACTGAAGACTGACTATGAAAACCAGTTGATTCAGAGTGATCAGCTGGCCGGTGAGAATACCCAGAGGAGTCTGGAACTGAAAAAGAGAGAGGAGGATGTGCAGCGACTAAAGCAGGAGATTACACGGGGCACCAAGTTGAGAGATGGATTACAGAAGAGACTGCGTTCAGTGGAGGAGCAAAAGGCCGAAGTTGAGAGTAACAGGGAAAGACTGAAGCAGCAAATCAGCTCCCTCGAAAGAGGTGTGGTAATAGTATGTAAATATATACGTGTACATTACTTGCTTTGTCCAGACCTGGAGAACCAGCGAAGGCAAGCAGAGCTGGAAAAGAGACAATATGAAGACATTGTGAGGGAGAGAGATATGCTTAGCAAGGTATATGCCCTGTCTCATCATTCTGTAAATTGGGATGTTACTAGTCGAACACTGTCATTGATTAGGGTTTGAAGAAGTCTGAAGGAAGTAGTGACAAGATGCAGCATATGTTGAAGATTAAGGAACAGACCATTCAGACATTGCGACTACAGCTGCAGACCTATCAAGAAGAGGCCAAGAAAGAGCATCAGTTGATTCAGAAGCTGGAGGTGGAGAGGGAAGGCTACAGCAAGGAGGCCATGTCCACTAAGCAACGTTGCATTGAGCAAGTAAGACAGTTTACGTTTATATTAACTGTTGATCACGTATTATTATTAGATGGAAGAAGTGAAGCGGAAGGAGATGGAATTGTACCAACTGAAAAAGAAGACTGCTGAATTTGAGAGCAAACTCAAACAACAACAGGTCTATCTAATATGACAATGCAGGATAGTACAATCTACCAGTGTGTGTGTATGTGTACATTAGACGCTGTATGAGGCAGTGTGTGCAGAGAGAAACATGTGTAGCAAAAGTCTGATTGAGGCCCGAGATGAGATCACAGAGATGAAACGCAAGCTGAAGATCATGTCACATCAGATTGACCAGCTCAAGGAGGAGATTGCTGGCAAAGTACAGGAATTGAATTGGGCATGTGTTGTGTACACTGTGACCCATGCTCACTGCCCAATACAGGAGCGTGCCTTGGTAAAGAGCAATGCAGAGCTGACCCATCTGGAGCATGAGAAGGAGAGCCTAAGTTCTGAGGTATCAGATAGGAAACAGGAGCTGGAGCAGAGCAAGAAACTTCTGGACAGCCAGAGAGCCGAGGAGGCCAAGCTCAGGAGGATCATTGCAGAGGCTAGCTCCGAGAGAGCTCGACAGAAAAAAGAACTAGAGCAAGTACTGGATATCAGACATACAATGTACATGTAGTTCTTGAGAGAATCCCTTGCTGACTACAGGTAATCAATGAACGTGACATTCTTGGTACTCAAGTGATCCGTCGCAATGACGAGCTGGCATTGCTCTATGAAAAGATTAAGATCCAACAGTCGACTCTGAACATAGGTGAGGTTCAGTATGCACAGCGGCTGGAAGACATCCGTATCCTCAAGCTGGAAGTGAAGAAGATGCGACGAGAGAAAACCACACTCTCTAAGAGTGTGTCCAACATGGATGACCTCAGGTGAATCTCAACAATATTGTGTAATATGTACATGTATGTACATGCACCATGCATGTATGCGTGCGCAGGCGAGAACTGTACCATGTACAACGTGAACTGCTGAGAGAGAGAACACGGTGCAAGGCCCTGGAAGAGGAACTGGAGAACCCCATGAATATCCATCGCTGGAGGAAACTAGAGGTAAACAGGCTCTGTTGCCAAGCAGTGAGTGATGAGAAAAAATTGAATTATCCCCAGGGAAGTGATCCAAGTACATATGAAATGGTTCAGAAGATCCATACACTGCAGAGGAAGCTGATCCAGAAGACTGAAGAGGTATGCTTGTACATGTATGCATCAATACTATGTTTGCTCCTATTACATTTCTACACATCAATCAGGTGGTAGAGAGGGAGCTGCTAATTCAAGAGAAAGAGAAGCTGTATATGGAGTTAAAGACTATCCTGCAGCGACAGCC
Organism: Theonella swinhoei; assembly: GCA_963970385.1. Lineage (NCBI taxonomy): Eukaryota > Metazoa > Porifera > Demospongiae > Tetractinellida > Theonellidae > Theonella > Theonella swinhoei. The sequence continues at coordinate 1,246,527 of OZ019950.1, forward strand.
AGGGCCTGAGGTGGCTGAACAGCTGCAGATTTACCAGCAGACACTCAAAGAGAAGACCAAGCAGATGAAGGTAAAGGTCCTATCACATAACTAGTATTCAACTTTGATTCACTTTCTCTTTGCACAGAGCATGGCATCGGAACTGAATATGTATGAGTCTCAGGTTTCAGAGTATCGGATGGACATTGACAGACTGCAGAGGGAGATGCAAGAAGTCAAGAAGAAGTATTTCCTGCAAAAGAAAAAGGAACAATCTTTGAGGTATTCTCTGCTAGTATTATCAAGTGCTTTCAATGATATTTTCTCTCATTTGATAGAGAGAAGGATCGGGCACTGGCACAGAGTCTGGGCCCTCCTGTCATTCCAGCCAACAGAGCAGAGCTACCTCGCTTTACTGGAGGGGGATTCAACCTTAAGCAGTCTCAGAAGGCCATCGCTTAAACACTATCAGTCGAAATTATTAGAGCTCTATTTCACTGCACGTCTTCTGTCTTCTATGTATTACTATACAGTGACAAAGGAAAACTGCACAGGTGCTCCAGACCTGGCAGACATACTAACATACATTTCTCAGTGCAGTGTTGGCTTGAAGACAAGTGTCCATTCCTCTAATTATCAATAAAATTAATGACCTAGCTTTGTTCCTGTCCATTACCAACAGCTTCTGGGACAGACTAATTAATTGCATTACTGACCTATAACATCAGTACTGAAGTGGCCATACTTTGATCTAGCAGCATTACAATCATAGCACTATGCATATGAACATGGACAATAATTCTCTGAAAGGGTAGCTATAATTACACTAGGCGGCTATGGTGACATGGGAGGACTGAAAGTACCATCTACTAGAAATGCGATGTCACTATTAGACAGAACCACCGCAGCAGCCCCAAACCGAGGGGAGGGCAAGCTGGGAATTGGCACCCATTTCAGTTGACTTGGATCATAACACTCCACTGAGTCTAGGTACTCTGAGCCATTAGATCCACCTGCATACAAAACAAAGGCAGCAAGGTACCTTAGCAAGTGTGTTTACTACTTCATCTAGCTCACCCATGACATAGATCATGTTGCCCATGGATACCATGCAGAGACCCACACGTGGTGTGGACATGAGTGCAGAGATAGGCTCCCACTGATCCATTTGAGGGTTGTACATCTCTGCCATGTTGATCACCTCCTTCTCTGACTGACCTCCAGCCACCAATATCTCCTGGCTCAACATTGCAGCAGCTATAAATTAAAAAAAAACAAACAAGATGCATAGGTAGTCATTTCTGTGAGTATACGGGACATATACATACATGCAATGTAAGCAGTGCTGTTTTTTTTCTAGGGGGAAGCCTTCAAGAGCAGAACTTCATCAAAACAATGCAGGAGGAAAGGCTCTAGTGACTCCTACACTGGTTCATTAGGCATTGCTAAATTCCTACATACCTGAACTACAACCTTACAAAATAACAAACATTCATGAGACAAACCAGCATTGGATCTTGGCACACACATGTCTGCAATACTCTCCCATCTACGATTAATGAAGTCAAATCGCTCCACAGATTGATGCAATCCCACCGTATTCTGCCCTCCAATGGCATAGATCCGCTGATCGAAAAAGACAGTCGCCAACTCACTGCGAGAGTACTGCATGGGTTGTTGGTATTGCCACTCGTCCAGTGAAGCATCATAAAACTCCACGGATTTCAAATACACGCCACCACTGAACCCACCAAGGACAAAAATACCGGCCTTTGTGGCCACAGCACTGCAGCTGCGACGAGGAGTGTTCATCGATGCCACGTATCTCCAGGAATTAGTGAGAGGCGAGTATTTCTCAACAGTAGAAACCGGTTCCATGAGATCAACACCACCAATAGCATACAGTTCGCCTCTAAACATTGCCAGTGCCAATCGATTGCGACGTAGCTGCATCCTTGCTCCTGCTTTCCAAGTCTTTTGGTGACCGTTATAAAAATGCATGTCACCCACTGACTGTCCAGAGTCTCCAGTGCCACCTGCTATACAGATCACACCAGCAACTGAACTTCGTGGCTGGATTTTCTTTGGGTCCAAGTAGAACGAGGAGGCGGGATTTCGATGGTAGTCCTCTGCATCCTGAAGCATAATTTTCCCAGAAGGAAGAGAGGTGAGGATTTCATTGTTTTGTACGACTTTTTTAAGAAAGTTGAGGGAGAGGATGGGGAAGCGAACATGCCCATAGAGTCGTTCAGCGAATTCCTTGCGATTCTCGATATCGTGCTGCAGCCATCGAGTGACTGCTTCATAAACCTCTTCTTCTGCTCTGATTGAAATGTCATCGCTGGCTACCAGCATCTCCACTCGGTCTACTGATATGGCAAGGTATTCATCCTCTGTAAACACTTTGGAAAAATGTTTAACACCATATTTCTCAGCCATGGAGGAGAGCGCTTGTAAATGGTGCAGACGAGAAAATTCCGCAATGCCAAGGCAATTCGAAGAGCTTAAATGTTTCCCCATGTACTTCTCGCATGCAGAAACCATTTCTGGTAGTCCCAAGAGGCTGGCGGTAACCAAGATGCCTTGAGCGCTCGATTCACTGATCTCAAGCTTGCCCGTGTATGCGAAATTTACAATTCTCTTCAACCCGTCGCCATCCACGTTTCTGAGGGTGATATCACGCTGGTCTGACTCTTGCATATTCGAAGTGAGCATGGCTTTGAAGTAGGGGATGTTGGCGGCCAGGACTACTCTGTGGGTCGGTAGAGATACAACTGCTTTTCCGTCGGCATTCTCGACTAGCAAATTGACATCGCAAAGTTCTCGCCGCCGCCAGAGTTCGTCTATGTGTTGGCAACTGTTGAGGTGATGGTTCTCCACGCTGTAGACGTAGTTACTAGCCATTGTACGGCACGGGGTACCCAGGAGTTATCCGTTTTCCGTAAATTATGGATATCCGGGCATTCACCCTGTAGCCACACCTTGACCCCCGAACCGAAGAATGGCTAAAACTCTCCAAGACTGTTGCCTGGCGTGCATAGCTCAACATTTCTCCAGCTATCAACGGCTAGGAAACTCCCTGAGTTCCCACCATAAGGAGATCCTTCTAGAGCGCATGTGCAACCATGGACTGTTCACAAAGCCCAACTTGCCTTCCATCTCCTACACCCTCTTCTCTCACACGCTGCAGAGGATCAGTCTCTGCTTCTCCTCGCAGGTGGATGACAAATGCCTGGAACTTTTGGGAGGCAGTGGCTGCCTCCCAACATCCATCACCATTCAGAATTGCCCCAACGTCACTGGTGAAGTATACAGTTAACTTGATAGGCCTGGGGATGGGGCTTTCACCCTATAATATCTATATTCCTTTGTAGATAAAGGCATAGCATCGTTAGTAAGGATAGTCAGGAAAACAGAAGAATTGAACTTCATCCGCCTGAGACAGTTGACTGGGGACGGACTCAAGAACCTTGCTTCACGTGCCCTCCGGCAGCTTGGTCTGCAAGAGAGTTACGGCATCTCAGAGGCTGGGTTTATGGCTCTGATCAAGAACTGCCCCAACATTGAGAAACTGTCCCTGTCTGAATTGCACAACCTCAGTGATACTGCATTCATATGTATTGCTGATACACTAGGAGCCAAACTTGTAAGTGCAGTTTATTATATTGCTAGTGTTGCACTAGTACTGTTTGTGTAGGTGGAATTGGATGCTACGGAACTGAACCTTGTAACTTCGTCTGGAACTACAGCACTGGCCACACACTGCACCAACCTAAGAATGTAATGGTGATTGAGAAGAGGGAGGGGAAAGTGTATAATTCTCTATATTGATGCTTCTATTTGATACAGAGTGTGCTTTGAGAGTAATGTCCGGCTCAATGGATCTGGTTTAGTTCAGGTTAGTGCACACATGCTTGTACCCTGCCTGCCATGTGTAATTCAAGTAGAGGTCATAGTCTAGGAAGGGATGTGGGAAGTGAAATCATTGTCAGTTGTGGTTGCTGAATCTGCTGTCAATTTCCATATATGTATGTATAAGAGGGTTTCACCATATTGTTTACATTTCAGTTCCACTTTCTCTTTCCCTCCCCCTCTGCACAACTCCCTATTCTTATCCCTTACTTTAGATGGCAGAGAATTGTCCCATCTCATCCCTCAATATATCATTTTGCTACAAAGTGATGGCACAGCAAGTAGAGATTATTGTGAGCATGCTCAGAGCCAAGGGTACACTGCAGAGTTTTGAAGCAATAGGAGTGACACTCTCTCCCGTTGGAGTAGAACTTCTGACCTCCACACTCTCTCTCACTAAGCTGTCCCTCTGTGGGATAGCTCTCATCACTGACGAGACTGTTGACTTGGTAACAGAACCTATACTTCCAACTTGCAGTAGGAATGCCTACTATGTAGGGAAAGGAAGCACATTTAGGGATATGCTGTGCATAGTTTAGTATTGTGGTTACTGATATGCATTTGATGTTCACCCTCTCTCACACTACCTCTTCACAGTTGACTAGGAACACTGGGAGGACGTTGGAGAGTCTGGATCTCTCCAACTGCAATCTGACTGACGAGACGTGTGTCTCTATTGTCAGACACTGCCAGTGCATTGAGGTGCTGGGACTGAGGAACCTGAGAGAGATAACAGGCACTCCACTCAATAAACTCTTTACTGACAGAGAAAGGAGAAAAAGTATCACAGGCATTACCATGTCCGGCTCAAGAAAGGTACTAAACCCTTGATTTCTCTAATATGAAATTGAATAATTCGTTGTACATAGATCCAGTCACATGTTGTGGAGACATTGGTGTCAAACTGTTGCAACTTAGAGGTGGTGACTATGGCTGGGTTGAAGGATATTACAGACACTGTGGCCCTGGCTATTGCTCAATGCTGCCCTGAAATACAGCACATCAGTTTCAGAAACTGTGACGTGACAGACACAGGAATATGCGAGATTGCCGTACACTGTACCCAACTGATCCTGCTGGCTGTGGCAGGTGTTCACTGTCTCACTGACAAGTGTATCATTGCCCTGGCCGAGCACTGCCCCTATCTTGAAGAGCTCTATATTTCGGGATGTGACAAGATAACTAAACAAGCTGTCACCTACCTCAAGGCAGGAGAAGTTGTGTGTATGTTATCTGCACATGCATGAGGGATGTCACCTGTTGCTGTGGGAATTCCCAGTCATGACAATCATGGCTGTACAAAGCTATACCCCTAGCCCTAGCCCTAGCCCTAACCCACCTGGGGAATTCCCTGTTATAACAAAAGGACTGTAGTAAAATATGGCATGTATGCTTGACCTTGAAGAGTAAGATCTCACCCTAACCTGCACATAATATTATACCATCCCATACAACTATATACAGTAGCAATGTGTCTGTCCTTCCGGTAAGAGTAAGATATTTCTACTTAATTTGGTAGCTACATTGTGCAGCAGAGTTCCCATTTTACAATATTTTTTTCCTGCCCAATGTGCAGGACTGTGCTGTAGGTAATGTGCAGGTGTTTCACACCAACCCCAGTGCTCCCATTGGTCTACTCATGGCTAAAGACTTGGACACTGGAGAGTACACCAGAGTGGACAATCTTCACTTTGACTCTGTCGAGCGTCTCTCTAAAACTAGGATAACTAGAGGACATGGATCAAAGAAGAAGTAGAACTTTTTTGTTAGATTTTTTTAATCTCTTTTCATCATTTTGCCATCATTCTGCCATCAATACTAACTCTAAAAATGTTATGTTCCTATTGTTAAAGGTAGTGTCTTCTATAATATATCACTACACCAAAACTGAAATTCCTTGTGCAAAAATCAACAATATCGGGCTAAAGGTCCTCTACATTTCCTAGGTATTAGGACATTCTGTATACCACCCTCAACGGTTCCTCTCATGCATGAACCTGCACATTTCAGAAATTTGGCGTATCTCACCACAAATTTTTTGGTAAACACAAGTAAATGATTATGGAGCTACTGCATGCAGTGGGGAATTCGAATTTTGGAGGCTGGATTCCCCTAAGGAAAGCGTTGTGTTCATTGACCATAATTGGCTAAGTGTTGCACACACCCACGTTACAAACCGCTCATAAAAGAGACCTCTAACCACGTTATTAAATTTTAGTGTGGGAAAATTTGCTGAACTAGCGTCGCCAGAGCAGCATGCCTCGAAACTCTGTAGGCTGTGTAGCAGTATTGCTGTGTTTGGCAGCTCTTTTGAGCGTCTCGTACTCGAGACGGCGACCTTTCCGGAGCATCAAAGCACCAGTCGGTAAGGCTTTGCAGAGGACAATAGTAACGAGGCTTTAGTCCTTTCTTTTTGATGTGCCACTTTTTGTACTTTCGTGATGCAGAAACTGTTGAGATATATAGTGTAGTAGTTCCAGAGGTAACCCACAGAGAGCAGGGAGATGGAGTAAGTCAATGAACTTTTTTGAGTAAGCCAAAATTAAACACTACTCTTCTTAACCTAGCCCTTCCCTAAAGCCCTTCAAGTGGTGCTGGCTGCAGATGATTTCCATTACACTCTTGTATTAGAAAGGAACGAGTGAGTTTTGTATTTAGGATATACAGTAGATATTGTACACAATGTTTCAAGTCTGATAGTAAATATTTTGAGTGAAGAAAATGTTTTTCTCCCCTTTGCAGTGTGTTGATCCCAACAAAATTTACTTCACACTACTTTGATGAGAATGGCAAAGAAAGAATAACAAAAGTGAGCCGAGTATATATACTAGCTTCGGAATGAAATATTTTGCCAATAGTGTTCAGCACATCATCAGCACATTATTAACACATTGTTAACCAGTCCTTCAGTTAAGTGTCCTTATCCTTTCTATGTAGGGCCAAACTAATTGCTACTATCAGGGCACAGTGAAGGAGAGACCAAAGTGGCAAGCTGTCATTAACCTCTGTAGTGGACTGCAGTAAGTGACGTGCAACTTATACCTCTCAAAGCCAACAGTTGTGATATACTCCACATGTGCATTCCATTCAAAGCCAAAAGTTGTAGATAAGAAGTCACGAAAGAGCAAACACAGGAGTATTGCAATTATAGAGGGTGGGGGTGTAGGTGAGCTCATCTCAGGCACTACATCCCACTCTATTCAAATAAGTGAAATGTCCACAAAGTGCTATCTCATGCAAATGAAATCACAGGTCCTCCTTAGTGTCAGTGTCTACATGTATGGATGTATGACCTGTGTGTGTAGGAGGGTGATGATCATTTGATGGGAGTGAATCTGTTTAGTGTTTCCTATTATGGCTGCTTGGAGCCTGCTCAGCTGTCGCAAAGGAAGCTTGTGGATTCCACCTAGCAGATCACCATTACACAGAAGCCTTTGTTTCTAGAACAAACATGTCAGAGATAATCGAACCTCACATGACAGACAGTAACAAGAGAGAGTAGTAGACACCTCATGTGTAGTGAAACAGTAGTACAGAATGTGCTCACTACAGAATCACACTACTCATTACTCATACTCATTGTTGAGAACCACTTTCCAAGTGTTGAAGGGAATATGTACCATGTGAACTTACGCCTTCTGAAGCCATTAAATTCTATCTGCCCTCTTTCACTTCTCCCTGTTCCTTCCTGCTCAGGGGAACCTTTGGTGTCCATGGATTTGAGCCATCACTGCAGCGAGATCTCTATCACATTGAACCTCTCAACCCCGAATCCACAGAGGTGAAGTTATAATCTCTTGTTGGTAAAATAGTAACTTGAACCTGATATGTTGGGGAGTGGTTAAAGTTTCAATAGAAATATTTGTATATATTTTCATACAGTTGTCCCAGCCCCATGCTGTGTACCTGGATACAGAGTTTGAGACTGAGAATGGAACTTGTGGTAAGTTGCGTGCACATCTAGATCATTATCAAATAGCGGCACACTGGAGATAGACATGAAAAGTGTTTTTGAATAGGAATAGTTGCATAACTGATACATAGAATCCCATGAAGCTTCACGATTATATAAAATAAAGCATTGTGTGTACTGTAATGAACTTCATATAGTGGAATCATAACATTATTTATAGATCTCACCCCTACTCCTTCCACCCACCTGCCATACCTATTTTGGCAGGAACTCTCCCTTGTATGCAATCTGCGTTGTTCTAGTTACTTTACATATACAAATATTTCTGATAGCACTTCCTCTAGTGAGATTTATTGTGTGAGCTAAGACACCTGCTTAGGAATGGGTACATAAACAGTAGTCTGGTCGTTGTCCAACTTAGGTAATCCTACACTGTCGTTTGCATGAGGTAGCAGTGTTTGGTTTACACACCTACACACTTTCTGGTCTCTCTCTCTCTCTCTCTCTCTCACACACACACACACACACACACACACACACACACACACACACACACACACACACACACACACACACACACACACACACACTCACACACACACACTCTCCAGGTTCTCATTCCTCATCACATGACGATCACATCCGCTTAAACATCAACAACACACTCTCTGAAAAGCTCCAACATGACCTCTACAAATTGAGGGTATGCATACATGTTGTCATAGCCTTACTGAAAGAAGTGTTAACATTAGTAGCCCCAAGTTGATGTTTGGCTTGAATACCTTTTGGTTTCATATGCTACTAGTAAAGCTACATCAATTTGTTACATCATGAAGTAGTAATGCCTCTCTGTCATTTTACAGTACTACATAACATACAGTCACAAGACTGTTAGGGAATGTACTCAAATAATTATCTTTACACAGTTACAACAAACTGTACTTGGAATTATGCATTGCTGTGTGTGTGTGTGTGTGTGTGTGTGTGTGTGTGTGTGTGTGTGTGTGTGTGTGTGTGTGTGTGTGTGTGTGTGTGTGTGTGTGTGTGTGTGTGTGTGTGTGTGTGTGTGTGCATGAATGTCATCTGACAGATGGGCCACATTTGCCATCTGTCCTATAGTATCCCATCACATATCCTCATATGGAAAGACCTATTACCTGAGCATTCTTCTTGGAACCCAATATATCTCAACTAAAACTGATCTATCCTTTCATGCCTATGCTAGTCACATATAAGGCATTGCTACCTTGCACATGTGACTGTAGCTCCCCATTATGGAATGTATTAGTAGTGATTTCATACACTCCCACTACCTCAGGTCTAGCGCTAACCTCAGCAATAATGACCTACCTTATGTGCTGTACTTGAATCATTTTAAGAAAGGAGGAAATAGATATGGTCAATTGCTCTCCATGTATGGATACAAATAATGACTTTGGGAGGAATTGTAGTTGAGGAATAGTGTACTATAGCTGTACATACATAACTGAGATTACATGGAGGGAATTACTTGATGAAGTGAAAGTAAATACCTGGCCTCCTGCTAATTCAATGTGGAGAGGCACAACAACCAATCTCTGAGAATTCTTGGCCCATATATGATATATGTAACACAACATGATTACTCTGTCTCCTTGCAGGAGAAGCGACAGTCTGGGCAACAGTTCTTGTTTGTGGAGCTGGTCATGGTCAATGACAGGAGTCAGGTATGCTATTAGTCCCTTCCAGGTTAGGAACACTAACCACAGGAACACTAACCACAGGAACACTAACCACACATAGTAGTCCCTTCCACATTAGGATCACTAACCACCTTCCATATTAGGAACACTAACTATCTGTAGGTGTCTTAAATGTACCTACCAAGTGACTCCCGCTCTTTAATATGTACAGTACTTATTCTACTCAAGCAACTTGGAGAATACTGTGAGAAGATCACTGGACATTGCCAATCATATGGACACAGTGAGCATTCATTTCTCTTGATGCCGTGTAGCTACCTCATGAATATGATTGACTGACATTCCTTTGTTTACTGTCCAGCTGTTCCGTGTGTTGAATGTGCGTATTGCATTGGTAGAGGTGATCACATGGACCACAGCCGATCAGATCACTATTGTAAATGACCCAAGAGGCCTATTGGACAACTTTCGAACCTACATAAGCCAAGTGTCTACTCAGCATGATTCCCTTATGTTACTGACGTGAGTAATATAGCACACACACACACACACACACACACACACACACACACACACACACACACACACACACACACACACACACACACACACACACACACACACACACACACACACACACACACACACACACACACACACACACACACGCACACACACACACATGCATGCACACATACACCGTTAACATACACATACCTAACACACACTTACAGTCACATAGATCTGAGTGGCTCTACAATTGGGATAGCATTCACGAGTACCATGTGCAGTGCCACTGCCTCTGTGGGCCTGACGCAGGACACAGGTCGTTCTGAGTCTTCAGTGGGTGCTACAGCCACTCATGAATTGGGCCATATAATGAACATGGATCATGACGATGAGTGTGAGTTGGGTTGCATGTATACACTTTTTAATGCATGCAGACAGCAATATAATAGCATGGGTGTAACTACCATTGGGGCAGGTAGGGCAGTTGACCCACTGCTTTCAACATCAGTAATTAGCGTAGCACAATGGTGTCACTGTGTAGGATGCGTAGTCTGGAATGAGGCTAGTTATAGCCTTCACCCCTTTGCTATGATTATTCTAGTTATGCCCCTGAGTAGTAGCAAGGTACATACAATATATATACCTAAAGGACTTTATTATTTGATGACTCAGGCATAAGGGATGAAGAGAGAATATATATATATATACCTGTTATAGTATTAGTAAAATGAATCCTCTCCCCACTTCTGTCCATTGCAGCTAACTGTAACTGTCCAGATGGACAGTCTCGGTGCATCATGGCCGCCACCATTACCTTCAACCCTCCCGACAGCTGGAGTCAGTGCAGTATTGATGATCTCAATAGTGGCTTCAATAATAGAAACCTTGATCGCTGTCTCTTCAATGAACCCACGACGGTGGTGGGTGATCCTGTGTGTGGTAATGGTATTCAGGAAGACGGAGAGGCTTGTGACTGTGGCTCTGCACAGGTATTTATGTTCTAATGTAGGGACCTAGGTATATTAGAGCACGGATGAACAAAACTAATCTTCAAGCTACAAGTGCAATTTTGTATGGCTGTGAATGGTACACGTCATATTTGATGGATTGATTGCTTGTACTTCTGTCTCCAGGAGTGTACTAACCCATGCTGCAATGCTAACACATGCCAGCTAGCTGACAATGCCGAGTGCTCCTCAGGAACCTGTTGCGATCTCTCCACTTGTCAACATCGACCATATGGAACATCATGTCGATCCAGCACCGGAGAGTGTGACATTGCAGAGTTCTGTCCTGGAGACTCGCAGGAGTGTCCAGTGGACACCTATCGCAGGGATGGCAACAGCTGTAATAATAACAATGACTATTGTTTTGAAGGGACGTGCCAGACATACAACTCTCAATGCAGGTTCCACTTCAGTGAGTCGGATATCTTTAAAGAGTGTATATAGCTCTGGGGGCAGTTTTGTCTGTCTTCCTAACAAAAATGAGTAAAACTCTCTAGACATATGTTCTACCAATTTTATGTAACTGCATGTATTTGTGATCGTTTGAGGTGCAAATTAACTGGCAGTACAATCCTCACCCCCCTCTCTCTCTCATTGTCCAGATTCAAACAAGGGGGATGATAGATGTTACTCTGTCTACAATGATAATGGAGATGTGTTTGGTAACTGTGGATACACTATGTCGGATTATATTCCTTGTGCTGCTAGGTGAAAATTTGTAGATAAGGCATACATTACATTTATCTGTTTAAAATTGAACTCTACTTCTTTGTACGTATGTGTGTGAGCAGTGATGTGAACTGTGGGATGCTGTTCTGTCAGGCTAGTGGCCAGTATCAGCAGACTGCTGGTGTTGCAGGTACTGTAGTTACTGTTGGTGTGTCAGGAGGTGTACAATGCCTGTGAGTTCTCCAAATCTCCATAACATTCTCCAATGAATGTGTCACATCCCTTTTCATTGTCAGAGGATTCACTCCTCAACCAGGAACAGACATCCCTAACCCAGCCCTTGTGGCTGATGGCACACGTTGTGGAACTGGACGGGTGAGCCATTAGCTAATATACACATGTACAGTGTATTTTGAAGTGAACTGTATGTGTATAGGCTAAAGAGTCGTAATATCATTTTGTGTACAGGCTTGTTACTCTCAAGAGTGTATCTCTGTGAATAGTCTTCCGACTGTGTCCAACCTACCTTCCTGCCCCGTCAGAAATGGGCAGTCGTGTTCCGGCAATGGCGTACGTACAATGTACTGCTTGTGGTATCTATTTATTTAAATGCAATCTCTGACTGTACAGGAATGTAACAACCTAGGTGGCTGTTCCTGTAATGTAGGGTTTACTGGTAATGACTGTGGCTCAACTACATCAGGCCCAGGTATGCTGTGTATACATATAGAGCTACCTCAATCTCACATGTACACGTATGTATGTTTAGTAACAAGATACCTGTGTGAAATGTTTGCATAGCAGAATACTTTATGCACTATGTGATTGTCAGGGGTTGGTCCAGTGAATGAGTGTTCCAACAACAATGGTGGGTGTGACCACATCTGCATGGACACTGACGATTCTTTCAACTGCCTCTGCAACTCGGGGTACACTCTGGACAGTGACGGTACAACCTGCAACGGTAAAATAATTCTTCCATAGACTCTCCATTCATTTTACCTTCCACTTCTCATCAACCTACACAGACATCAATGAGTGTACTGAAAACACTGATGGATGTGCCCACACCTGTACCAACACGGCAGGTAGTTTCCGGTGCTCTTGCCGCAATGGCTACCGTCTTGCACCTGATGGCAGAGGCTGCAATGGTAAACACTTCCTCAGTAATTAGTTAAAGAGTAAATATTGGTGTAAGTTCCCCTTCGTTAATTGGTTAAAGGGTAATTAGTAAACATTGGAGTGAGTAAGTTCTTCCTTGTTAATTGGTTAAAGAGTAAATATTAATGTATCAGATGTGCATACATTTATACTAAATTGTTGGCTTCTTTTGGAAGTCCACTGTTTATGGAATATAGCATATGTGTATATATGACTGTTTGTGTGAATGAAGACCCATCCTACGTGTGTGTGCATGGTGACTGTGTCATCTAGGGGTATACTTCTTTCTCTTGTTTGTACACATTGAAGATTTTGAGGGCTGCATGCTACCCACATAGCCCAATTAGATACGGTGGAAGCATGCGAAGAGGGATCCAATGTCTCCTTACCACCACTTTCCACCTTATGTGTAGTGATCATAATTGACTGTATCATATCCTGTCATGAATGTGTGTGTGTGTCAATTTGGTTGTGTGTAGACTTGGATGAATGTGCTACGAGCAATGGAGGGTGTGAACAGACATGTACAAACACTGATGGTAGCTTCTCCTGTTCCTGTTCAGCTGGTTATGTACTGGATTCTAATGGCCGTGATTGTAATGGTAAGTAGCTTGGAGTGCATGATGATATATGTTCACACACATATACATTGAGTGCATGTGTATACTGTGATGAGATTTTTTCTCTCTTCTGGTGCCATAACTATATTCTCTCTCTCTGTCTCTCTCTCTCTGTCTCTCTCTCTCTCTCTCATGAGTTCAACTACTCATCGATCATGATCACGTTTGCTCAATCTGAAATGCTGTTAACTGTTACCAGTACACAGTTTAAGTCCTCAACACATCTGTCATTGAATCACTATACTGTAACAGTAGACCTGTGTTTAGCTGCAAAATGAAGTGTGCATGTCATTGTACATGTGACTTGGTTCACAAATCTGGATTGTCTGGTTACTGCACTGACATTAAGGGTCAATTGGGATGGTTATATATTATGCATACGTACAAATTTGTACTTTGTGTATATGTCACTGTACATTTGCAGAACTGTTGGGCTGCTACCTTCTCAATCCCTAGCTCTCCCTCTACAGATCTGTACATACTATTCTATAAGTTTATATTTATACCTGACAGATATCAACGAGTGTAGCTCTAACAATGGAGGGTGTTCTCAGTTCTGTACTAACACAGATGGCAGCTTTAGGTGTTCCTGCAGGTCAGGGTTTCGGCTGGGATCAAATCAACGTAGCTGCTCTGGTATGTCATACCTCTTTCAATCCCTAGTTGTCCCTCTACATTGGATGAGGTGAAGTAACTGTTACTCTCTTTCTAATGTCTAGATATTGATGAGTGTGCTGAGAACAGGGACAACTGTGCCCAGCTGTGTACCAATACACAGGGCAGCTATATATGCAGTTGTAGGTCAGGTTACACCCTGGCATCAAATGGCCAAAGCTGTAATGGTATGTACACATACTCTTTCTGAGACGACAGACATGTCATTCTTCTTCACTACCTTTGCAGATATAAACGAGTGCACCTCTAACACTGACAACTGTGCTCAGACTTGTTCTAACACTGGGTGGATTTACCTGTGGATGTTTCTCTGGCTATAGGCTGAACAATGATGGCAGAACTTGCCGTGGTGAGTACCTGATATTTAGTCATCTTCATTAAACTCTCTCAGTATATTTTGTGGTAAAGTTACTAAAATGTACATTTGAAATGGAGTTTCTGGTAAATTTACTGGATAGTGGCTTCTTCCTGTGTCTAGATATTGATGAGTGTGCTGAGAACAGGGATAACTGTGACCAACTGTGTACCAATACCCAGGGTGGGTATACCTGCAGCTGTAGGTCAGGTTACTCTCTGGCATCAAATGGCCAAGACTGTAATGGTCAGTACAAATACCCTTTCTGGGAAGGCAAGCAGGCATGTCATTTTGTTCTGACTACCTTTGCAGATATAAACGAGTGCACCTCTAACACTGACAACTGTGCTCAGACTTGTTCTAACACTGTGGGTGGATTTACCTGTGGATGTTTCTCTGGCTATAGGCGGAACAATGATGGCATAACCTGCCGTGGTGAGTAACTGATATTATTTGGAGTCATCTTCATTAAACTCTCTCAATATATTTAGTGGTGCACTTAACCATTTGAAGTTAAGTTACTGCCTTCTTCCTGTGTCTAGATATTGATGAGTGTGCTGAGAACAGGGACAACTGTGCCCAGCAGTGTACCAATACCCAGGGCAGCTATACCTGCAGCTGTGGGTCAGGTTACTCTCTGGCATCAAATGGCCGAAGCTGTAATGGTATGTAAAATACCCTGGGGAAATTAAGATGTTATTGAGCCGTGTGTGTTTCAATCCAGATATCAATGAGTGCACTTCAAACACTGACAATTGTGAACAGACATGCTCCAACACTCTGGGTGGATTCAACTGTGGCTGTAATGATGGCTACCAACTGGACTCAAATAGAAGAACATGTACAGACATAGATGAGTGTAGAGCCACCAACGGTGGCTGTGATCATCAGTGTACAAACACACTGGGATCATTCCGATGTAGCTGCAGAGCAGGTTTTAGTCTGCAGAGTGATGGTACAACTTGTACACGTAAGTATACACATTATCCTTGCATTACCTTTGCACTGGACTCTCTTGCTTTATAATCTTCTGTGCAGCTGTCAACCAGTGTGAAGAGGGTACACATAACTGTGCCCACATCTGTATCAATGATGGTGCCTCCTTCACTTGTACATGCAGATCAGGATATATGCTAGCCTCTGATGGACAAAGCTGCAATGGTGAGGCTCTTTATATGTACATCTATACAATACACATACTTTATATGCTCTCTTCATTTAATAGATATTGATGAATGTGCTGATGGAAATGGTGGCTGTGCACAGGAATGCAACAACAGACAAGGCTCTTATTTCTGCCGCTGTGGAGATGGATTCACACTCACTCCTGACAGAATTGGATGCATTGGTAAGAAATATACTAGCTTTGATTACTCATTGTGTGTATCCTTCTCTATAAGTGGTCCAAGGACGTCATATAGCTACAGTGATGTGTACTGCAATTGTTGTTTGTCATTGTATATATTATGTGTACTTCTATACTGCATTGACTATTAGATGTGGATGAATGTCTCTCTGCTGACACTCACAACTGTGGGCAGATCTGTTCTAACACTAGAGGTAGCTTCACCTGTGGCTGTAGCTCAGGGTACACTCTCGACACAGATGGAATAACCTGCAATGGTTTGTGCAAGTCATGATATAGAGAACAGACATGAGCATTGTGAATTCATCAAATTGTATACCACACTATTAAAGTCAATTTGCTTTTTCTGCAGATATTAATGAGTGTGAATCATCAGACACCAACAGCTGTACACAGGAGTGTATTAACTCTGAAGGCAGCTATACCTGTGACTGTACAAGTGGTTACATGCTTGACACTGATGATGGAGTGTCTTGCACTGGTGAGAAGCCACTCCATTTGCACAGAGGAGCAATGTGTATAGCAGTGGCGTAGGAACCATGGAGGCTCTGGGGGCTGGCGCCCCCTTTATTTTCTTCTAGAGGCTCTTTATTTTCTGCTATATTATCTGTTCCATTACATGCCTAGCTATAGGTCTAAACTAGTACACACGTGCATTCAATATTCAGGTTAGCGCCCCCTATAGTAATACATTTTCCTATGCCACTGTATAGAGCTAGCTCCTTCAAGTCTCCACTTAACAATACTTTGTTAACTGCTTCATTTTACAGATATTGATGAGTGTGAACTGATCATAGATCAGTGTGACATGTCATGTACCAACACAGTAGGTAGCTACACATGTAGCTGTGACCGAGGGTACCTTCTGGACAGTGATGAGAGAGGCTGTAGTGGTGAGAGAACATGCAGGGCTTAGCTGGCAGAGGGAGTCTTGACTAACTGTCTTGGGTCACAAGCAGATAGTCAGGCTCTCACTGCAACTCTTCACAAATACCATTTGTCAATGTTGTGGTTGTGTATAAGGTGGTCAGTGCAGTCAATGGGCAATCCAGACATTGTGTTAATTATACTGATGTCACAACCTATTGATATAAATCGTACATGTACATATATGAGAAAGGTATAGTAGAGGAGAGAAAATCATCTTGCATTTTTGAGATAATATGTTGGCACAACTCTCAGCTAGTACTGTTCTCTGTTTGTGTGTGTAGATGTGGATGAATGTGGGGATAATAATGCTGGCTGCAGTCACATGTGCAACAATGTTGATGGCAGTTTCACCTGTAGCTGTCGTACTGGTTTTGAGCTGGAGGATGATGGAAAGACCTGCAAAGGTTTGTATATTTCATAGAGTAATGACATCATGGGCAGATTGCTAAGTCTCTGTCTTCTTTACATCCATTCAGCTACTGTTCCATGTGAACAGAATGACTGTGAACAGGACTGTAGTGGTGCATCAGGTATTCCCATGTGCTCCTGTAGAAATGGATATACATTGGGAGAGGATGAGAAGACATGCAATGGTAAGTAATAACAAGCATCCCATTAGACACTTTCTTGTTACTGAGATATATGTCAACCAATAGATGTTAATGAATGTGCTGGTGATAATGGTGGTTGTGCTCACACATGTACTAATAAAGATGGTACCTTTGAATGTGGCTGTCCTCCTGGGTATGCACTTGGTCCAGATTTTATGAATTGTACAGGTAAGACTGTTAACCACGCCATTTTTAACATGCTCTGTGAATGCTAAGTGAAGCAACCGTGTGCTAGCTAATTGTATGTATTCCTCATAGATGTCAATGAGTGTGCTGAAGATAATGGCGGTTGCTCTCATACATGTACCAATATGGAAGGCAACCACACATGTAGTTGTAATAGTGGCTATGAACTCGATACAGATCTGAGGACTTGCCTGGGTAAGAGCACTCGTTTTGAAAGTGTGAGTGAAGACCATGCCATAATGCACTGCCTTTTTACTATAGGCAATTCTTCAAGTACACAATCTGGAAGTAATGTGGGAGCTATTGCTGGTGGTGTTGTTGGAGCACTACTAGCTGTGGGTGTGGTGATTGCTATAATACTACTTGTTGTCTTTCTGTGCAAAAGAAGCTCCAAGTCTAATGCTCTCAAAACTACAAAGTATTCTCGACCCAACTATGATTTGGATTCCAATTCTTCGAGGCAGAATCTGTTTACTACTTACCCAGATCCATCCACACCTGCTGTGGACTTCAGAGGTCACCAAAATCAAGTCTTATATACTGGCTACACACCTCCTGCACCACAGTACTCTGGGGCATCTCCACCAGTTAACTCTAACCAGAGTAGACGGCCACCTCCCCGCCCACCAACTAACCAAACTGCAGTACCCCAGTCTCAGCCTCCACCAAGACGAACTGCTCCAGCCCCTCCCCCAGCCAAACGACCAGCCCCTGTGTATCCTCCACCTACTGCCCCGTTGAAGCCACCGGCACCCAGTTGTCCAAAACCCCAGCCATCTGCACCCTCACGACCCCTGCTGCCTACCAAACCAGCCATACAGCCTTTGTCACCACCGTCATCTAACAACTATGTTCCACCGTCAACTGCCAAACCTCCACCTCTATCTAACAAGCCAGTGCTGCAGTCGAGACCTCCTCCACCATTGCAGAAGCCTCCTCCTGGTAATCCTCACAGTCATACAAGTATTGTACACATAATATTGCCAATTTATGACAATAATGTATTGACTCTACCCATTTATATATTGTCTCATCTCTCTGTCTTGTTCTCCAGCTGTCCGACCTCCAATTGCATCCAAGCCTTCCCCAGCTCCCAAGCCAACTCCGTCTGCCCCCTCCAAGGCGAATATTCAGTGGCCCCCACCAGCACAGAACAACCCACCCTCATTTAGCAGTAGTGCAGCACCTGCTCCAGCTAAGAGACCGATGGCCCCGCCTCCCAAGAAACCAATGGTCCCACCTAAGAAATAGTCTAGATACCCTTTTTATGATTGAAATGGACAACCCTCAATGCATCTGTCACGTACAATAATTTTGTGTACTTTTGTTTGAGTGCTGTGTATTCAATTATTTATTAATACAAGTGTAAAAATATTTTCACTAAAATGTTGAAGGATGTAGGGATTGAAGTGCCAAAAAGTATAGAAACAAGGTCAAAGTGCAGCAACATGCATGCAGACAAAGGGAGGGGATGATAGCATGCAACAATCATAACATGCGTAACCCCTTTTAGTATTTACAGATGTAGGGATATGGGGTTACGCATGTTATGATTGTTGCATGCTATCATCCCCTCCCTTTGTCTGCATGCATGCTGCACTTTGACCTTGTTTCTATACTTTTTGGCACTTCAATCCCTACATCCTTCAACATTTTAGTGAAAATATTTTTACACTTGTTTTACTGGTTTTTACTGTGTGTAGCAACACATATAAACCTACTGACTTTCGTGCAGAGTTCTACCTCCCTTGCATACCTATAAGCAGGATATCAATTGTCAGTGACTCCTACATCCTGTCTTGTACGAATATTGCCTACTGAGTACAACAGCGGGTCCAGTTGCCTGCAACAGTTAGTCGTTCAAAGAAACGGAGCAAGGTAGCCAAAAAAGACAAGACAGCGCTCGAAACAGCGGCAGCTCGACGAACTGTGCACAAAACTAACTTCGCGTGTTCGGCACGTGAGCAAACAAGAAAATGGCGTCTAAACTAAGGTTGCAGACCTGGAGTTTGACGGCTTTGGGAGAAGGTATGAAGATTTTGTGCATCAAGGATCATGTACGCTCCTGTATAAATGATTTTCGTGAAAGAATTAGAGCGATTACTAATCCCAGTTTCGCGGTAGGTCGTTTGAACTGAAGAAGAAGAAGATGAACAATCCGGGTTTTTACAAATTTCCGAAATTCACTGTAGCTGTATATTTTACGTAGTTTGAGAGTATTAAAGTGTATAGAAGCACTCGCAGAGCATGTAGCTTGTCTAAAAAGGCTTAAAACATCCGCGTTCGGGAGTTCTAAGCCGTTACTTTTGTTAAGGCTTAAATGGGCGTGTCGGTGCCATCCCTACATATAGAGTCTACCGACTCTATGATAAGAAATATCTCCTACAATAATATTCAACTTGTATAATAAGATATATACGGCCAAACTTGCCTGGCTCTAACAACTTTAGAGAAAATGGCGGAGAGTGGTGGTGACCTTTTGTCTATGAGCCTTCAGAAACTAGACGACGAGCTGACATGTCCCGTTTGCCACGAGCATTTCAAGGATCCCAAAGTGCTACCTTGCCTTCACTACTACTGCAAGGCCTGCATCATGGACTTGATGAAACGGGCAAAGAGAGGCCGCCCTTTCAACTGTCCCGAATGTCGCCGCGAAGTGCAGGCCGTGAACAACGACCCAGAGAGGTTATTGTTATTGCTGGCGCTACGTCTTATTAAAAATCAGCGCAGTTAGTGTGATGGCTCAGCGCGCGCGCGCACTGACACTTGGGCGAGGATACAATTTCTGATGATTTTTCAGAAAATCGCCAAATTTTAAGCACATGTCACACGGCATCCAATATTTTGCCTTACACTTTGGAGGGCTGTTTTACCAATTATATGCTCATAAAAGTTTCTGCTATATGTGAGTAAAAGCAGCTATTCAGTCTCTATAACTGAGTCAGTTGGATTAACTTGATAGTCTATCAGTATAGTGGTGTGTATTTCTTACATGCTCTTCATATTCCTGTATATATTCCTCTAGCTTTCCAGCAGCCTTCTTTGTGAATCGAATGGAAGAAGTCTTTTCTGTAATGAAAAAAGCTGAACCAAAAGAGGACGTGAAATGTGAAGAATGTTCCAGGCTA
The DNA here is from genome assembly GCA_963970385.1 of Theonella swinhoei. Classification (NCBI taxonomy): domain Eukaryota; kingdom Metazoa; phylum Porifera; class Demospongiae; order Tetractinellida; family Theonellidae; genus Theonella; species Theonella swinhoei. The sequence goes on from OZ019950.1 coordinate 1,267,231, forward strand.
CCATCTGTAGCCTTCTGTCAACAATGCAGCAAATACATTTGTGTGAGGTGTGATGAAGCTCACAAGACAATGTATGCGTTTTCTACACATAAGGTGGTCTCGATTGATTCATTGCGTACAACAATGACCAAAGGCACAGCTGATAGTCTTCCTATGGTACATCAAGAGGTAAAATGTAGCAAGCACAGGGATGAATTGCTCAAGCTCTACTGCCGTGACTGCCACAAGTTGGTGTGTCGTGACTGCATCCTAATCGACCACAAAGATCATGACTATGCATTTGTTGTTGATGCTGCTCCACAGTGCAAGGTGAAAATTGAGGGTAAGGTGGAGGTTGTGAAGAAAATATCAGTCAGACTGAGATCTACAGTAAAATCGCTCAATGATTCTGAGAAAAAGCTGTCTGATCACAGCACTACCACCATGAAGGCCATTGATGATGCAGTTGACCAAGTAGCTTCTAAATTGATGCAGAAGAAAAAGGAATTAAAAGAAGAGGCTTGTCGTGTTGTCAACCAAGTGAAGGAGGACATTGCTACTCAGGAGAAGAATGCCCAGCTAGCAGTGGGGGAGGTGGAGAGCCTCTTGGATTTTCTGAATCGAAATCTCAAGAAAGCCACAGATCAAGAGGTGCTAAGTCTAGAGAAGCAGATGTCTGATCAGGTGGAGAGAGTATCCCGGCTCTACAGTAATCCTCTAGGGAAGTTTCCAGTACCACAGCTACCTCAGCTGGAGGTGCATTCTGGTGCCAAGGTCATGCAGGCAATACAAGATGATATATCTGTCACAGGTAGACATTATTACTGGGAAATGCTAATAGTAGGGATCAACACATACCTATCCATTGGTGTTATGAACGTCATTATTTGGGGGGTTGTAGGGTGGGTAAAAGCAGTGGTAAGAGACTACACCCATAGCACACAAATAGATAATGTGATCATAGCTCTAGTATCATGCTGATGCATGGGACTATATGTAAATTTACTGCTGAGGTTAACTGAAATATAAAACAGGTATATGCTTTCATTGTAGTTTAACGAGGGTTAAACGTAGTTAACGGCAGGAGCCCACGGGCAAGCATGAGCATGCACAGAGACCCTTGGGAGCCAGCGCCTGTAGCGCATGCGTACTCAGCAGCTGGGCAGTCTCGCCACATGCAGATCGGCAGCAGCGGCAGTCCTGCCAAACAGTAATAAGACTGGGAACTAGCCTACTATCCACATATGGAATGACTGGCGACTAGAGTTAACTAATAGTGTCCAAAAGAAGTAGCTAGATCTATATAAGTACACAACACAATCTTGAGTTCTCTAAGCTTTCAAACACCACATGTGATTATAACCTGCACTGAGATTTGAAGGCCTCTCCCTATCCCCCTGCTGCCTATGGCATACATGAGCCATTGCCAATAGGTGTATAATAATATTCTGGAGTGATAATAAACTGAACATAAGTGCACCAATTGCCCAATTGGACATAGTGCGTATCATTTTACCTTACCTATGCTATGTATGAAGTATTTTACCTTGGCAACATACTGTGACGTGTAACATATTGCCTATTATCACTGCACAGATTCAGTGGCAGTACAACAAATTGAGGTAAATGATGATAACTACATTGGTTTAAAATTTTCCTCTCTAATTCACTATACTGTCTGAATTTGTGATCTGTATCTTCCCACTACTACACATTGTCTGTGTCTGCCACACTGTAGGAGGTAAGTGACAACTGCATATTAATATCTTGAACTTGTAATATCTTTCTCTTTCTCTCCACTTCGCTACTACACACTGTCTGTGCCTGTCACACTGTAGCCGGTAAGTGACAACTGCATATTAATATCTTGAACTTGTAATATCTTTCTCTTTCTCTCCACTTCGCTACTACACACTGTCTGTGCCTGTCACACTGTAGCCGGTAAGTGACAACTGCATATTAATATCTTGAACTTGTAATATCTTTCTCTTTCTCTCCACTTCACTACTACACATTGTCTGTGACTGCCACATTGTAGCATGTAAGTGACAACTGCATATTAATATCTTGAACTTGTAATATCTTTCTCTTTCTCTCCACTTCGCTACTACACATTGTCTGTGTCTGCCACATTGTAGTATGTAAGTGAAAACTGCATATTAATATCTGAACTTGTAATATCTTTCTCTTTCTCTCCACTTCACTACTACACATTGTCTGTGTCTGCCACACTGTAGGGGGTAAGACACAACTGCATATTAATATGTTGAACTTGTAATATCTTTCTCTCTCTCTCTCTCTCTCTCTCTCTCACACACACACACACACATTGTAGCATGTAAGTAAAAACTGCATATTAATATCTTGAACTTGTAATATCTTTCTCTTTCTCTCCACTTCGCTACTACACATTGTCTGTGTCTGCCACATTGTAGTATGTAAGTGAAAACTGCATATTAATATCTGAACTTGTAATATCTTTCTCTTTCTCTCCACTTCACTACTACACATTGTCTGTGTCTGCCACACTGTAGGGGGTAAGACACAACTGCATATTAATATCTTGATATTAATATCTTATGTTGAACTTGTAATATCTTTCTCTCTCTCTCTCTCTCTCTCTCCCTCTCTCTCTCTCTCTCTCTCTCTCTCCTCTCTCTCTCTCTCCTCTCTCTCTCTCTCTCTCTCTCTCTCTCTCTCTCTCTCTCTCTCTCTCTCTCTCTCTCTCTCTCTCTCTCTCTCTCTCTCTCTCTCTCTCTCTCTCTCTCTCTCTCTCTTCTCTCTCTCTCTCTCTCTCTCTCTCTCTCTCTCTCTCTCTCTCTCTCTCTCTCTCTCTCTCTCTCTCTCTCTCTCTCTCTCTCTCTCTCTCTCTCTCTCTCTCTCTCTCTCTCTTCTCTCTCTCTCTCTCTCTCTCTCTCTCTACATTGTAGCATGTAAGTAAAAACTGCATATTAATATCTTGAACTTGTAATATCTTTTTTCTCTCCACTTCACTACTACACATTGTCTGTGTCTGCCACACTGTAGTATGTAAGTAACAACTGCATATTAATATCTAGAACTTGAAATGTCTCTCTCTCTCTCCACTTTGCTATCTTTCTCTCTCTCTCCACTTCACTACTACACATTTTCTGTGTCTGCCACATTGTAGTATGTAAGTGAAAACTGCATATTAATATCTCGAACTTGTAATATCTTTCTCTTTCTTTCCACTTCACTACTACACATTGTCTGCATCTGCCACACTGTAGGAGGTAAGTGACAACTGCATATTAATATCTCGAACTTGTAATATCTTTCTCTTTCTCTCCACTTCACTACTACACATTGTCTGCGTCTGCCACACTGTAGGAGGTAAGTGACAACTGCATATTAATATCTTGAACTTGTAATATCTTTCTCTTTCTCTCCACTTCGCTACTACACATTGTCTGCGTCTGCCACACTGTAGGATGTAAGTGACAACTGCATATTAATATCTAGAACTTGTAATATCTTTCTCTTTCTCTCCACTTCACTACTACACATTGTCTGCGTCTGCCACACTGTAGGAGGTAAGTGACAACTGCATATTAATATCTTGAACTTGTAATATCTTTCTCTTTCTCTCCACTTCACTACTACACATTGTCTGTGTCTGCCACACTGTAGGAGGTAAGTAACAACTGCATATTAATATCTTGAACTTGTAATATCTTTCTCTTTCTCTCCACTTCGCTACTACACATTGTCTGTGTCTGCCACACTGTAGGAGGTAAGTGACAACTGCATATTAAAATATCTCGAACTTGTAATATCTTTCTCTTTCTCTCCACTTCACTACTACACATTGTCTGCGTCTGCCACACTGTAGGAGGTAAGTGACAACTACATATTAATATCTTGAACTTGTAATATCTTTCTCTTTCTCTCCACTTCACTACTACACATTGTCTGCGTCTGCCACACTGTAGGAGGTAAGTGACAACTGCATATTAAAATATCTCGAACTTGTAATATCTTTCTCTTTCTCTCCACTTCACTACTACACATTGTCTGCGTCTGCCACACTGTAGGAGGTAAGTGACAACTACATATTAATATCTTGAACTTGTAATATCTTTCTCTTTCTCTCCACTTCGCTACTACACATTGTCTGCGTCTGCCACACTGTAGGAGGTAAGTGACAACTGCATATTAAAATATCTCGAACTTGTAATATCTTTCTCTTTCTCTCCACTTCACTACTACACATTGTCTGCGTCTGCCACACTGTAGGAGGTAAGTGACAACTGCATATTAAAATATCTCGAACTTGTAATATCTTTCTCTTTCTCTCCACTTCACTACTACACATTGTCTGCGTCTGCCACACTGTAGGAGGTAAGTGACAACTACATATTAATATCTTGAACTTGTAATATCTTTCTCTTTCTCTCCACTTCACTACTACACATTGTCTGCGTCTGCCACACTGTAGGATGTAAGTGACAACTGCATATTAATATCTAGAACTTGTAATATCTTTCTCTTTCTTTCCACTTCACTACTACACATTGTCTGCGTCTGCCACACTGTAGGAGGTAAGTAACAACTGCATATTAATATCTTGAACTTGTAATATCTTTCTCTTTCTCTCCACTTCACTACTACACATTGTCTGTGTCTGCCACATTGTAGCCGGTAAGTGACAACTGCATATTAATATCTCAAACTTGTAATATCTTTCTCTTTCTCTCCACTTCACTACTACACATTGTCTGCATCTGCCACACTGTAGGATGTAAGTGACAACTGCATATTAATATCTTGAACTTGTAATATCTTTCTCTTTCTCTCCACTTCACTACTACACATTTTCTGTGTCTGCCACACTGTAGGAGGCAAGTGACAACTGCATATTAATATCTTGAACTTATAATATCTTTCTCTTTCTCTCCACTTCGCTACTACACATTTTCTGTGTCTGCCACACTGTAGGAGGTAAGTGACAACTGCATATTAATATCTCGAACTTGTAATATCTTTCTCTCTCTCTCCACTTCACTACTACACATTGTCTGCGTCTGTCACACTGTAGCCGGTAAGTGACAACTGCATATTAATATCTTGAACTTGTAGTATCTTTCTCTTTCTCTCCACTTCACTACTACACATTGTCTGCGTCTGCCACACTGTAGCCGGTAAGTGACAACTGCATATTAACATCATGAACTTGTAATATTTTTCTCTTTCTCTCCACTTCGCCACTACACATTGTCTGTGTCTGTCACACTGTAGGATGTAAGTGACAACTGCACATTAATATCTTGAACTTGTAATATTTTTCTCTTTCTCTCCACTTCACTACTACACATTGTCTGTGTCTGACACACTGTAGCCGGTAAGTGACAACTGCACATTAATATCTTGAACTTGTAATATCTTTCTCTTTCTCTCCACTTCGCTACTACACATTGTCTGTGTCTGCCACACTGTAGGTTGTAAGTGACAAGTGCATATTAATATCTCGAACTTGTAATATCTTTCTCTTTCTCTCCACTTTGCTACTACACATTGTCTGTGTCTGCCACATTGTAGTATGTAAGTGACAACTGCATATTAATATCTCGAACTTGTAATATCTTTCTCTTTCTCTCCACTTTGCTACTACACATTGTCTGTGTCTGCCACACTGTAGGTTGTAAGTGACAAGTGCATATTAATATCTTGAACTTGTAATGTTTTTCTCTTTCTCTCCACTTCACTATTACACATTGTCTGTGTCTGCCACACTGTAGGTTGTAAGTGACAAGTGCATATTAATATCTTGAACTTGTAATGTTTTTCTCTTTCTCTCCACTTCACTATTACACATTGTCTGTGTCTGCCACACTGTAGGTTGTAAGTGACAAGTGCATATTAATATCTTGAACTTGTAATATCTTTCTCTTTCTCTCCACTTCACTACTACACATTGTCTGTGTCTGCCACACTGTAGGAGGTAAGTAACAACTGCATATTAATATCTTGAACTTGTAATATCTTTCTCTTTCTCTCCACTTCGCTACTACACATTGTCTGTGTCTGCCACACTGTAGGAGGTAAGTGACAACTGCATATTAAAATATCTCGAACTTGTAATATCTTTCTCTTTCTCTCCACTTCACTACTACACATTGTCTGCGTCTGCCACACTGTAGGAGGTAAGTGACAACTACATATTAATATCTTGAACTTGTAATATCTTTCTCTTTCTCTCCACTTCACTACTACACATTGTCTGCGTCTGCCACACTGTAGGAGGTAAGTGACAACTGCATATTAAAATATCTCGAACTTGTAATATCTTTCTCTTTCTCTCCACTTCACTACTACACATTGTCTGCGTCTGCCACACTGTAGGAGGTAAGTGACAACTACATATTAATATCTTGAACTTGTAATATCTTTCTCTTTCTCTCCACTTCGCTACTACACATTGTCTGCGTCTGCCACACTGTAGGAGGTAAGTGACAACTGCATATTAAAATATCTCGAACTTGTAATATCTTTCTCTTTCTCTCCACTTCACTACTACACATTGTCTGCGTCTGCCACACTGTAGGAGGTAAGTGACAACTGCATATTAAAATATCTCGAACTTGTAATATCTTTCTCTTTCTCTCCACTTCACTACTACACATTGTCTGCGTCTGCCACACTGTAGCCGGTAAGTGACAACTGCATATTAACATCATGAACTTGTAATATTTTTCTCTTTCTCTCCACTTCGCCACTACACATTGTCTGTGTCTGTCACACTGTAGGATGTAAGTGACAACTGCACATTAATATCTTGAACTTGTAATATTTTTCTCTTTCTCTCCACTTCACTACTACACATTGTCTGTGTCTGACACACTGTAGCCGGTAAGTGACAACTGCACATTAATATCTTGAACTTGTAATATCTTTCTCTTTCTCTCCACTTCGCTACTACACATTGTCTGTGTCTGCCACACTGTAGGTTGTAAGTGACAAGTGCATATTAATATCTCGAACTTGTAATATCTTTCTCTTTCTCTCCACTTTGCTACTACACATTGTCTGTGTCTGCCACACTGTAGGTTGTAAGTGACAAGTGCATATTAATATCTTGAACTTGTAATGTTTTTCTCTTTCTCTCCACTTCACTATTACACATTGTCTGTGTCTGCCACACTGTAGCGGGTAAGTGACAACTGCATATTAATATCTTGAACCTCTAATACTTTCTCTTTCTCTCCACTTCACTACTACACATTGTCTGTGTCTGCCACACTGTAGCTGGTAAGTGACAATTGCATATTAATATCTTGGACTTGTAATATATTTCTCTTTCTCTCTACTTCACTACTACACATTATCTGTGTCTGCCACACTGTAGTGGGTAAGTGACAACTGCATATTAATATCTTGAACCTATAATATCTTTCTCTTTCTCTCCACTTCACTACTACACATTGTCTGTGTCTGCCACACTGTAGCATGTAAGTGACAACTGCATATATTATTGTCTTGAATTTGTAATGTCTTTTTCTTTCTCTCCACTTCGCTACTACACATTGTCTGTGTCTGTCACACTGTAGGAGGTAAGTGACAACTGCATATTAATATTGTCTTTCCCACTTCACTACCACACAATACATATATATATTCTTTATTATCTTTTCCTACCATGTTGCAGCATTAAATGACATAATAATATTAATTATTTGTTGTCATATATTCAGTTCTCCATTAATTACTCCTTTATACTGCCTCTCTGCCACAGTATAGAAAGTGACAACTGCACATTAATAGTCCTTCCTTTAACTGTCTCTACCACACTCTAGCTAGTAAGTAACTTTGTCTTAATTGAACTTGCAACCTTATTATTCATGTCTATTTTAACATTTCCCCCCCAAAAGAGAACATTAAAGACACTCTAATAATACATGTATCCTTATGTTTGGACACTCTTATAATGTAATAAAATTGCTCTTAGATTTTTCTCTTGCTTCTCTTCTGCTCTCTCCTCCATTTCCTGTCTCTGACCCTGAAATGGGTGGGACTAAATGGTGGGTGGGGCTGCCACGCCCACCCATACCTATCCTACGTAATAGACTAGGTGGTGAGTTCCTGAACCTCTGTCCAACTGCCAACAGTCTGTGTGAGAGTGAGCTAGTCTCCTCGGCTGCATCCTGTGGTATGTCTGACCCACTCCCTGAGGTGGGTCTGTCAGAGGCTGCCTGAGGAACTTGCAGGCCCACCACTTTCTGGCTATTGTAACCTCGCTTGAATTTTTGAAGAAATCTCCCCTTAAATTGATTAAACTTTCCTGCCCCCCAGGGGGCTGTAGACGACTCTGTTAATTCAGGCTGTGAGCCAGTTAGTGAGTTATTGTAAATCACACCCAGACCCTGCCAAGGGATGGAGATTCTTCCTTCAGTATCTGACTCTGAGGCAGAGTTGACTCTAGGTGGTATTTGGAAGGGAATGCTGCTTCCTGTGATGTATGACATGGGACTTTTGGAGGGGGAAGGGGGAAGATCCTCCTCATTATTCACACTTGAGGCAATGTCGTCAAAACTCTGACTGCGCAGGCGTTGAAGTCGGCCGTGAACATGTACAAGGGATCTATGTACCAGTGTTGGAGAGGCAGGTACAGACAGTGACTGTTCTCTCTCGTCATCTTCATCAAGAGCACCCTCCATATTTGAGTCACTGCTGTCATTCACAGGTACATGTAGTGACTGTATGGTGTCACGGGGAGGAGAGAGACTATCTTCTTGAATGTCCTTCCATTTGTCACTGGCTACATCTTTAGGCATCACCAGGTAGATGACACCTTGATGTAGTGGGCTCTTCTTCCTGAGTACAGGCAGTAAAATCAAGATGCCTCTAGAACAGGATGGGCAGTAATGCCCCTGTCATTGACTTACTTGGTTAGTTTCTGCTCCTGTATTATGATGGTTGGACAGATGTGTGAGAGAGTGGTAGCAATGCTCAGTAGGATATCTACATTCAGTGGTACCAGAGCATATATATATCTGTATACACATGATGATGTGTGTACCTCGGTCTTCTTCCAGGGAGGTGAAGTTGACAGTCTTGAAGGTGAAATAGCACTGCTTGTCCATCAAAGTGTAGTAGATTCGCAAGTGTAACCGCTTGGAGCTGCGGATGATAGTACCCAGTGGACCTGCACATATACACAACTCTCCAGTCACATCGTCAGACTTCTGAACTACAGTGATGTTGGAGCTCACCAATGACAATCTTTTCCACCTTTTCCATGGGGATACGAATGAAGCAGGTCACCTGATCATCCTCCACATTGTAACTGCATCAATAATTAATGTGACCCCTCAAATGTGAACACAATGGCATGTATTGTAATGTCTGACTTGGCCACACACAGCTGGTTCTTCTCTCTACACTGCAACAGTACACAGTCCTCTTCCTTCCGAGATAACTCCACAAAACTACAGAGAAAGAACAGTAACACACACAAATGAAAAGGGCATATTGGCATTGCCACTCATTACCTGTAGCCTGCTGCCTCAATAAGTGCCCAGCCAACCACGTGGTGCGTTTTAACAGGAAATAGTTCCTCGCGACACAACTGGATCATTTCTGCTATTGCCTGCTCTCTATCCAGTGACCACAGCTCCTCCCCCACTTCCTCCTCGTCTTCCTCCTCTCCCTCCTCACCCTGACCTCTCAGGGAGGGAGGGAGGGAGGAGAAAGCCTCAGGATGGGGAGTACCTTGCATGAGATCTGCCACATATAAACATAGGTTGAAGTGAGGAACAAGTGACTGGTATACATATACAATGTAATAATACCAGTTGGTATTAGTATAAGGCTAACCTATCAGTACTTGTCTGTAGCTGTCTCTGAACAGATTCTGATAGTACCTATGGAGACACAGTGATGAATTCTTTACTACACACACTGGTACTATTGGAACTTTCACTGACCGATGAGCAGAGTTGTACCCATCCTTCATCATACCACTGAACTTTCTCTCCCCATAGCGTGTCAGGTCTCCCTATATACACAGTGATTTGGGAGTCATTTATATGTTGAAAGTATAGAGACACTTTCTGTGTTGTATTGACCTTCATGGCAGCAGTGCCTGTGTACTGTCGACTGATGCAGTCTCCATTGTTAGCCCACATCATCTTGAAGGTGCTCAGAGTAGCTCCACTCAGATGCTCATCAAATGGAATGATACCCAGTTTCTGCAACTGTATAGAGCAACAACACATACCATACACATACATATATGTACATATACATACACACCATATGCTAACATCTTACTGCATAGTTGGCAGAGACAATAACAATATACATGTAGATGGATGGGGTATACATGATGATGCTATTGTTGCATGAAGTATGCACAGTGTCTCAATGAGTACACTCACTGCTGTTTGGATGAACTCTCTACAGAAGGCAGTCTGTACTACGTTGGTTCTGTCTAGACAGTCCATGCAGTTCACTCGGAACACACCCTCCTGACGACAGAGGGGGCCTGATGTAATATTAGTATCAACCCTGGGGGGCAGATGACAATAAAATTGTAAATTATTTTATATCAAAAGTGTAATGGAACTTACCAGCAAAACTTGTATTTCTTGCTCTGGTTGTGTGTGGCTGTAATTAACTCCTTGAGAGCACCACTCTGATTCCCCTTCCTGGGGAGTTAAAATACAACCACACTAAACATGCAGTATTGCTCATGAGAGCGTGATTCTGTCCTATGCTCACAAGTGTCTGTGGAAGTCGAAGGTGATGTACGCGATCTGAGGACTGTCCAGCATTAGAACGTGCTTCTCAAATGCATCCCCCAACACCTGGTGACACGTACATGTGTACAGAGACACACAAGACAAACACACTGTGATATTTCAATGTTATTACTTCATTTTGATATTCCTATTTAGGGAATGTATACATAGAACTTGTACACATTCACTGGATGTAAGCTGGGACAGATTTGAAGGAGACGTAATAATGACACAGATATGTATGGCCTGCATATCCGTGTATGTGAAGTTTATTTCACTCACTGATTCTCTTCCAGACTGGTTAATAAGATTTGTGATGGCCTGTGTAAAGGACAAAGCTCCATCAGTCTTACTATATACCAGCACATGTACATGTATGAACAATCAATCCAAGAGATGCTTAGAAAGGCAAGGCAACAACAACACAACAGAAAGGCAAAGCAACACAACACAACTCGCCCGAAACAGTCAGTTTTCAAGGAAAAATTGGCTGCCTCGGGTGGGACTCAAACCGATGACCATCAGCTTGCTAGGCGATGCTCTTACCAACTGAGCTACCGAGGCAGCTCAGCTGGCTGGGCCAAATCCTGCATACATGTATGTACATGTAATACAATGTATATGTGGAACTGACCACGTTATTGTAGAGAGAGAATTGAGAGTCAAAATGTTTGTTGAATGCCTCTTGTGTCTCCTCCTCACCTAAAGAAATGTATGTACAGAAGTTAGGTTGTGAAGGACAGTGAATCATGGAGGTAGGAACCTCTCTCGATGACTGGTGGAGGGCGATACTTGGCCCCAGGCTGGGTCCAGAAGACAGGAACAGATCCTCTCACCAGTACATAAGAGACACAGTGTGACCCTGCCTGCAGGATCTGGTAGACACAAGGCAGCAAATGCCACTGTCATACATGCATACAGTTCATAAGTAACAGTACCATTTCTGTCTCTACAAAATTGGCCACATTTCCTAGTGAGTCCACCCCTCGCCTGCGATACCTGGTGCCTGGTTAATGAGACACATACTCATTACCATGATTGTACACATTGTACATGGTACATGTATATACACCACCATATACTGTAGTCTACTTCACCTGCTCTGTGACGACTTCTGCGTGATATGAGAGTGATTGTAAAGATGTACTCATCTCCATCGACATTGTCATTTTGTTGCTTCTGCTCTTCACCTTCTCTTTCTTCTTTACTACCTGTTTCCACCGCAACTACCTCCAGCCTGCCTCTCTCTCCCTCTCCTTCCCTCACCTCGCTGTCTTCCTTGCTGACAACTGAGAGTTGTTTCTCCATCTCACTAGTTCTTTCTTCTCCACCTCTCAACCTCTGTTCACCATCATCACTGTCTTCCCCACGCTCTTCAATCACTAATTTCAACCTCTCAACTTGTGTTCTATTCTCTTCCTCATTTTCTGTCTTCTTTGACTGGACAGTAAATTGTTCCGTCTCACCTGACTCACTGCTGTCTCTGCTATCCCTCCCCACAGCCTGCACACCACCAGGCGAATGTCTCACATCGTGTGGGTTACTTGGCAGGCTGTATGTCCACTCAGCACCGTTCTTCCTCTCCCCACCACTCCCCTCCCCAGCCTCCTCTTCTCCACTGGTACTGTCTCTGTCTGACTCATAACCAGCTGCTCCAGCCATTAAACATCACCAAAGAAATAAGAAAGACATTGATAGCAGCACTAATAGTACTTCTATGTACGTTTGAAATTAGAACTAACACATTTACTTGGAAATGGGATTTGAATAGCTACATTTGGCTTCTGTAATGTCACATACACAGTCATATAAACTCACATGCGTCACTTCTACAGCTCATCTCAGGTCTATCCTCCTGTACTAACGTCAGTAGATTGGATGATGCTGTACAGTAGAGGGAACATTGCACTACATTCACGTAAGGTAGAGCAGCATGTATTATACCTGTACCTGTACACAGTTTTGTTTTTTTGTCTTCAAATTCTGTCATTTCTACTTCCTCTCCCTCTTCCCCTGCTCCACTCTCACTGTGACTCTGCCTACTAGTCTCCCTCTTCCATCTCGCCGAAGTACGGTCAGAATGATGCGTCTGAAGGACATCTGGAGGGTTATTGGAGTGTACAACTAGTGTCCTTGTCTCAACATATCCTTGGATGATGGGTAGAACCCACGGCTCAACCAGACTTCTCTATAGAGGGTAGAGAGGGTGCATTCATCCTGGAAATACACCACTTGACTATGTGTGTCTTACTTGACACGTAATGTCGAGCAAGTCTTGAAGCATCCACTTATTCCAGAAAAATCTGTCATCAACCTGTATTGCATTAACAAAGTACACCAGCACATGGATGAGATAATATGGACCTCACATCACACATTGTATGTATATGTATGCATCTCAAGTGTTCATGTACATACACGAGAGTTGATCACCTTCTGCCAGAAGGGTAGACTGGTACTGTCAGTGTCAGTGGAGCTGTTGAGGTCCAGTTTCCTCTGCTGTGTGTGTGTGAGGTCTCCCTCGGTTGAAAAGTAGAAGGAGTGAGAGTCATTGAACATTCGAAGTAGTGCCTGACATGACAAGGAGAAGGTTAAGTGAGAAACTACATGGAAAACACAGACAGATTAGACAGTACTATAATACTTACTAGCACACAATATAAGACAAAGAGATAATGAAAACAATATGTTAAATCGTAACTCCTGTAATATCTCTACAATGGGGAGTACACTTGTGTTGTGTGCTGAGTGCACAGCTATGTAGACACAACCACCATGGTCCATAGCTTGTTTAAGCAACACAGGAGATTCATATTTCGAGTGTACATGTACATGTAGTTCTCTCAGAGGTAATATGATACATTTGTACAGTGTGTACCTCCATCAGTCTTCTTTCCAGTTTGTCCTTCTCCTTTGCCTCTCTCGGCTTTCCTCCTCCTCCTCCTCCTCCCTCGGTCTTAACAGAGCTGGCTTTTCGGCCGGGGGCTGGGGAGGCATCCCTCTGAAGTGTGATAGAGTCGGTGAGGGGTGACTGTGGAGAGGAGAGGGAGGGAGGGAGGGAGGTGAGTGAGGGGAGAGAGAGAGGAGACTAACATGGCTCTACCTCTATTAGTACACACACTATACACTAGAGACTACTGCAGTGCATGTAACATCATTACACAATAATTAGTCAAATTACGTGTACTAAATACCAAACTACACTAAATATCTTTCAGTCTACATGTGTACACATCCCATCCCATCCCATCATACAGTGTCAGTACACACCTCAAGTCGGACTATCTCGGGGGAAGGGTCAGTTGTAAGTGGAATGACGATGAGTCTCTCGATGCAGTGAACTTGTCCACAGGACGGCAGAACACCGACAGACCTAGCACTACCAATTAATAGCAGTTTCCATTCTGCACCTGGATGTGGTAGTGATGTAAATACCACACACAACACAATACCCAATGAACATGTAGTCAGATGGAGGGTAGCCCTAGGATATGTGGTGAACACACCATTTGATGTGGTTGCAGGACTTCAGTAGGAAGTATTGACAGGAGAGAGTCAAGTGGAAGTGATATCACAGACAGTGGACCATATGATTGTATAACTATCATAGTGAAATTGCAAGGACAGGGGAGCTATGGTATGCCTAACACACACGCTAATGTATGTGTACATCTTCATGAGGGTGAGAAGAGATGATAGATAGTCCAAAAATAACACGAGTATATACAGAGTTACTGGTGCAATGTTGTACCTGGCCTACAGTACACTCCATCCCCTAGTGTACATTCATTCATTGTGCATATGTTCAGGCCCCATGAAAGCCATAATTGTAATCATGAATGTAAGCTCATGTAGTGATGACTCATACTATGCCTCACCAGCAAAGAATTGTATCTTTCCAACAAGGCCCCAGCACTTGCCCAGGTAATGGGATGACTCTAGACCATCTGGAGTGACTACTACAGGATAAAGAGCATTGTAGTCAGTGAATGTTGCATGTAAAGAACAATGGAAAACACACTACATTATATGCACACGTATAATGCACGTGCAAGCGTACAGTTTATTGTAACGTACGCCTTAGATACTATTTATAAAAACAAACACAGTAGTTATAGCTGTCGCACCGCTTCCTGGTTTGAGGGAGCCGTCTCTGCGACTGCACCACAGTGATCGGGTACCCTTACTGACTATGACATACTCCCTGGTCATGTGGATCTCGTACTGCGTAGCCTCCATTTTTCTCCAGGTGGTAGGCCTTCATATATAGCTACACTAACTATGGTTTTGTACTCAAGAGACAAGAGCTGTATAAGCTCATTCACTAATGTTTATGCTTTTCCACCCCCGCGCATTCCGTCAGAAATTAATTTTCTGTGGTCTACAGCGCGCGCGACGGGTTAAACTATAAGTTCTAATATAACGAATTTAACAATAAAGAAATTTAGCACAACAAACAACCAGAGCAACCTCCACGAGCAACGGCCCAAACCGGACTTTCACGGCCCTCTCATCCCACCGTTGTTTTAAAGAAGCTTATAGAAAGACGATGGACAGTAGAAGAAACGTAAAAAAGATATTTATTCAGAGAGACTATTCACATGGAACTGGAGTGAGGTTTAGTACCGATTTTCCCAGAGAGCTGACAGGAAAAGTAAGTACAGCCTCGACTACAGCAGTAGTGGCAGTAGTAATACACACAATTGTGAATCCTTTGGGGCTATCTTTCTAGCTGGAAACGCGTATTACCCTCGGTTAATATAGGACTAAGTATGTGGGTGTGTCTTGTAGTTGGTCATGGGTGTGGCTGGCTTATTGTCGGTAAGGGATACTTATTCCGTCTAGTACAGCAACACTTATCCACATAATAGCATTAAGTATGTAATAAAATTTGTCAGTGAGCGTGGGTATAGGCTTGCTGTGATACACACTGGCACTGTGCCACAGTCCACCACTGCCTTGGGTGTGAACTATACCCTGACATGGGCATGTTGGTAGGGCTTAGAATGTGATAGCATCTGTAGCCACATCAGTGGGGAGGGTATGTGTATGTCCTCAGTACAAAGGTGCATGTACATGTATACTCATTTGACTGTCATGCAACACTTACCATTGACCACACCCACTCTCATGGGTGGAGCCAGACATATCCAATGCCTCAACTACAAGAAACTAGATCTACTAACTCTATCATCTACACATTGCTGTCTTGTTCCTTATGTGATTCCTACGTGCTATATAGGTGGACGAGGCGACATATCGGTCCACCATAGACCACATCAACCAACAGTTTGACAATGCTGAGAGTCTTGGCTGCTGTAATGTACTGGAGGGCTGTCTGTCGTGCGTGACTGGCTTTGCTCTCCACTACTGCTTCAAGACCCACTATGAGAGAGTATGACCTACATATGTACATGTATTCATTGTGGTTCAACACAAGTCATTTCTCTGCTCATTTGGCCATTCCCTTCTACTATGAATGATGCGTACCTCTCTAGAGAGCCTATATAGGTATTGTAAGCCTGTTTCTCTCCCACCTCAATCAATTGTTTTCTGCCATAATTCCTGGATGACCCGGTTCCAATTTGGCACACACGAGTCTGTTCTTGATGTCGTAAAGACTGAGAGGTGTGGATAATTTGGCTGGCAGCTTAATCGTCAAGGGTTACTGGACTCCTCTTTTAGCAATGTTTGCTTCCAAGTCTCCATACCCACAGCAACATTCTATAGGACCTTTAAAGCAGTACATACATACACTAAACTCTTCATAATCCATGGCTACTCTCTTCCCCTCGCTTTCTCAGCGTGTACAAGATGCTGCCAAGTACATCCAGCAGCAGAATCAGGAGGTGTATGAACCACGAGGAATAATACTGGGTGACCCAATGGACAGGGGACTCAGATGTGTATCCTTTCACCATATACTAACTGTATTGTATTACTGTCACCCACATTGCCCTATAGCTTGTCAATGACACCATACCAATGTGCAGACTACATGTAGAGTGTCATGCATCAATAATGCCAATGTGAAATCAAAACATCATTCCACACATGCATCACTCCATTATGGTGGGAACTCCTGGGTTCTGAAAATGCACTTGTGTCCTACTCTATGTAATGTAGTTTAGTTTGTGTTGTGTGTTCTTAACTGTGTGATTTAGATTGAGGTGCAGATCAGTCAAGATGCTGAGACACAAGCCTAATGAAGCAACTAATAATTGACTTCTTATTTTTAGACTCACTGACATAAATCATGCATTATGTTCTGTGCTACTGTATTATCAACTGTGTTACCTGAATTAATTACCTGATACATTTACATTGATAATTATATACCTGCATTCCTATAGTACTACATACATGCATCACACTGCCAAAATTATGGCTGCAACATTTTTACTTATCATATGAAACTGTGCTATCTGCATTGTAATCAAGTCCTAACAATAATCTCTGGAGCAATCTGAGCTACGTATTTGGCAAACAATGTAACACTAATACAATGTCATATACTGTGTGACGGTTTTGGCAGATTAGACTTTCCTGAATGTCACCTCCACATCATAGAAGAACCACAGAATCATCACTGGCACCTACATATTATATTGTATGGCAACCCAATACTTAAAAGCTGCTGTGCCAATTTTCTATGCTCACTCTATGGTATTCACTGGTGTATATGCACATGCAGCCAGAAATTTTTAGTTACCATTCTTGTAGAAATACAAGTATAATAATTCTTACCCAGAAGAGAAGAGCAAGTAGTGCCCCGACAAACTCTAAAGAGAACCAGCCAGGGATGTCCCTGTCGTTTTCGTTAGCGATGCGAATGGCAGATCCATTCCAATATAATATCATCCCCAGAGCACTTATAAAAAGAACACTTAAAAAGGCCGTCTGTGTTTTTTTGAGTTAAGGATATAGCAGAGTGCAGTATCTATATGCTATAGATATATAGAAGGATACAATTGCTCCGAATATCATGCTAAACGGCTTCCAAAAGGCTGCGTGCAGGAGTGCAGCCACTATCACTGCAATGCCGCAGAAAATCACCATCCAGAAGGGGTATGACTGGGGGTCTGAGCGGTCATTAGGGCTCTTCGGTGCGTTGAAACCAGTGTTGCTCTCTTCCCTGCGAATAGATGAATTTCCATTTACCTTGCGATTGTTATTCTCGGTGATTAATTAATCTCACCCGTCTTTCACCCTCTCCACCTTTTGGGTGCCGATTCCAAAACCAACGACCACTAGAAACCAGGCAACAGCAGTAAGAAGAATGAAGATGGGCGCAATCTATAGCAAAAAGTGGGGGACATTAGTAATTTATACTAAAAGTCTAGCTTTTACCTTCTGCGCAAGATTAGGAAAAAATTTTGCCATTCTTGATTGCAGATTGTTAGGGAGATGATGCGCTCGCTGTCATATACCCCGCTCAATCCCGACTGAGCATGCGTAGAACACTGCGCACGCATCTCACAATCTTGAGAGGCGTGGCTCACGCACAAAGAGATGGGTTTTGGAATAGTGTCGTTGTTTCTCCTTAGTCTCTTTTTGGAGCCACAGTCATGCTCACAAACTTCAGCACCGCGTCCAGTCATCATTGACACCGACATCGGCTCCGATATTGACGACAACTTCGCCATAGGCTTCGCACTGCAGAGCTCTGCGTATTTGGACGTGAAGCTGATAGTAACGTGCACTGACGACACCACTGCCAGAGCAAAGATCCTGGGAAAGCTACTGACTATCGCCGGAGAAGACAAGGTTCCAATAGGCATAGGGTATGCCAATAAGAACAACACACCCCACACGTTATGGAATTGGGCTAAGGATTTCAACTTGTCCGACTACAAGGGAGGTGTGTTTGAGGATGGAGTGGACCAGATGGCAAAGATCATTCTCAGCTCAGACACACTAGTAGATATCATTGCCATTGGCCCCATGACTAACTTTCCTCTACTCCTGCAGAGATATCCTGATGTGGTGAAGAAGGCACGGATTCGAGCAATGGCAGGCTCTATATACAGGGGCTATGATAACTCCACTACACCTGCAGAGGAGTATAACGTACATACATGCCCTTACTGCATGCAGCAGATGCTTCAAGCAGGCTGGAATGTGACTATCACCCCATTAGACACATGTGGCGTTGCAACCTTACCTCCGCAATATTCTCAAACTTTCATTGCATCAGCAAACCACTGGAGCTTTGGACTTAGTGCTTCTCTACTCTATTTCTGTACCGTAGCTCAATGCCAGCTGAATGTGGCCACTAGCCCTCTCTATGATACAGTAGCAACACTCCTCACACTTCCTAATGCAGAAGACTATGTGGATTTCAAGACACTTAACCTCAGAGTGACCGGCCAGGGATATACAGTGATTGATGAACAGGCTGGGGTGCCTACACAAGTAGCACTCTACTGGAAAGGAGACATTGTTGGTTTAGACCAGTATAGAATGTACTTAGCTAGTACTCTGAGCATGTGATGGGAATATGTACAATCTTGTGTGCAAATAGTAGGTCCATATTATATACTTAACTATATTCACAGGTAGAATTTCTATTAAAGTCTATCTTCACTGTTGACTATACATCATCTAGCTCTCTCTCTTCATTTATCTGTTCTGACGTCTCCATTCTGGCCCACAGGTAGTAGGTCAACCAGAACCTGACAGTGTACAGGCCATAGAAGAGCAAGTTTACCAATGGTATGAAAATCAAGAGGACTGCCAGCACCCATCCTATTGCCGAACCAGGTTTTTCCTCATAGTCAAGTACTGGGTAAATGAAGGAATCGCCTTGCACATTAGTACCATCAGCTGCAAAGTATATTCCACTAAACACTGCATAAGTACTACCAATGATAGAAGGATAGATGAAGTGGAGAACTCGAACTGGGATCCCAGAAAAAAAGACATCGATTAAGGCAATGATGGCATTGACAAGATGAGTATTGGCATTGACACCATCAACAGATCCACCGGAATAGAGCAATGCCCAGTAGAGTACAGATACCAACACTGCCGACTCAGCTCCAAGGTAGAAAAAGAGCCACTGCACTTTGTGGTACCAACTTGTCGTGTCACTTTCTCGACTGCAACAACCCACTGGCCTGTCAATGTCAATGTAGGGCTTAGGTGTATGCAATAGAGGCTCATTATGTGCTTTTTTGCAGCAGTAGATCATGGATATTTTGAAAGATACAGAGAGGGCCGAAATGATGAGATAACAATTCCACGCCAGAAAGGACCAGTTGGTGAGAAAAATGAAGTATTTAGGACCACCATTGGCCTCAAGAAGACCACTTGGAACTACCCAGGCCAAGAAATAGGCAGCAATCACCCAACGAAAGACCAAGTAAATCCATTGCCATGTGATCCTCTTCGGAAGCCACTGCATGAAATAAATACGTACATCAGTCAAGTGACGAACTATGGCCAGATTATATGATCTTTACAGCAGCTGACTGGCTGCATACTGTACCATGCAGGGACAGTGGTAGCTATACACCTAGGAGATAATACATATATAAAAAAACTCACTGGGGACAGAGTGAACGCCTTCCAGTCGCGGTAAGCTAGCCAGAAGCGGGAATAGTGCAATTCCCAGTACGTGTACCGCGCACACCTATTGCTGGGCTCACGAAGCGGCATCTCCTACTAGATGTACATAGATCTAACTTACACATTAATTTATTGAAGTGGAAGAACGTGCCATATTTATATTGACCGCAAAGAATTGATTGGAATGTAATCATACCCGCGTTCGCTCATTATCAGCTAATTATAGCACATGTTTTAGAGTTTTGCTCTGGGAGGTAATATCTGGTCATGGAGGCTGCCCACTACTGTGGGGGGTTCTACTGTTTCTTTCCACCAAGATGGTCGCTCCAGACTCCCCGGGCGGGTCACCATTGCCTGAAACATGTTCTGATACACCTGCACAAAATAAAACAGAAGGAACTCTACTCATTGCATATAGAGCCAGTCAGTATATGTACTACACACTCACCTTCCCATTGCTGTGTCCTATTGGTGAGTTGAGAATGAAGTCAGGTGGAGACAGCACATCCACTAGAGACACTGCCTCGTCCTTCAACTAGAGATGTCACAAGGAGAGGTAGGTAGGCAGGACCATTAACTAAAGGCCATAGGTGCCATATCTTCCTATGGTATCGTACCTATATCAGTCTCTGACACCCTTACATACTTGGCAGGAAGTATCATCAGTAAAGCCCAATTTGTGCCATGCATACAATACACAACAAAGATAGACGTACTTCCTGACAGAGGCTCAGGATGGACTGCTTCAGTAGTTGACCATCTCCAGGGCTGGTGAAATATCCTCCTGCAACTCACCAATATACGTAATACTAATATTAAGACTGAACTACTGGACTAAGACGTACAGAGTAATCTTGTGTGTGTGTGTGTGTGTGCACGCGCATACCCTGATACAGTAGTGCAGAGTGTCGATGTAGACACCACACAGCATACAGCCCAGCCAGTCTGCACAGCACTGGCTGCAGCCCTCCTCCCTCCTTCATTGCCTCCTCCACAAACACACTAAACCATTTCACAACCAAGTACTGTTGCATACAAGTGAAGAGAAAAAAGCAATCCAATGTGAGATTTTCAAGAAGGGCTAGAAAATCTGTGTACCTCCAGGAAGACAAGACTGAGTGTATGACAGTAGAACACTTGGCTGTCCTCCCTGGCTGTGAAACCATTCTGTACAGATTATACACAATGCTTCATGCAAAGGCTGTGTAGTCTCAATTAAAGAGAGAAGCTCACTTTCTTTATGGCCAGTTCTTGCTCTAGTTTATGGTGGCTCTCCACACAGAGATAGCACACCAACCACTCATATGCTGCCAGTACATCTGCACCATATCAACACAATAACACAACATACAAGAAGAAGATAACAGGAAAGATTCTTCCATGTGTACATACATGTATATCAACACAACACACACACAGGAAGATAACAAGCTTCCTTGTGTACATATATGTACCTGTATGAGTGAGAGAAGTGGCAGTAGATTTGGGCCTAAATCTCCTTTGCAACACCATCTGGTACTGGTCCAGTATGTCCACACTGTGCAGTGGAGAGCTTATAGGAGTGCCTATGAAACATATTTCAGAATGGGACTCTATATGTCTAACTCTGCTCTCCTTCCCTCCCCCCCCCCCCCCCCCCCCCCCCCCCTTCGCACATACCTGCCATTTTGCCAGCAAATAGTGTAAGGAGATAGTTGGAGGTCTGCTGCAGTAGCACGTGATTGTCTCCCTCATAGGTCAAGCTGGGATCGTTGTCGTTTCTCAATTCACCAAGCCTATTCACTGCACAGGAGACAATGATGCAGTACACAGAGGCATATCTTGTATGTGATGCACACATAGACATCTAAAGCTATGTTGATACCTGCAAGGTAGCCATGTCCACCACAGGCCTCCCTGCACTCCTGGATACCATCCCGGGCAGTGAAACCAGACAGAGGCTTACTGGAGCTGGATATGGCGTGAATCTCTCGTCCCAATTCAGCCTGAAGTGTTCAACAGTGATACAATACTGGATTCAGGAAGCTTGCTTAATTGCCCGCTTTCAGCAGACATTATATATAGAACTGCTAATCTAGCTGTATTTCTTACTTGTCTTTCACTCTTTTCTCCCATGAAGTTTGCAAGAGCATACACCATGAATTCATTCTGTAGATACTTGCTGAAGTAAGTGAGGGCATAGGTGGCAGCCAAGTAAGGCAGCAGACGCCACTGCTATATATAGAGAGTTGGTGTGAAAGATGAGAATTGAGGCAAGTAAATGAGGAAATAGGGAGTGAGGGTAAGAGAGCTGTAGTAAATTTGTACTTGTGTCTGGTACTCTAGGACAGGAATCTCTTCATCCCCTGTAGGGCCAAACTGACGCCGCACAGCTGAATACCTGTACAGGAAGGATACCAATAGACGTCCACAGGCTTCAAAGTAACCTTACCTGATGGCTATGCATATAGCCAGACGCAGATTGACTGTACACATACTTGTTATACCCACTCTGCCCGAAGACAAGGCACCAAGTGCAGCTCCAAACCTCTTACTTGGATCCTGCATGGTATTGTATCGCAGACCTGTAATGTCACACTACATAGGGGTATAGGACCACCTTGTAAGGTGAAGTGTACTCTCCGCTGGGAGTGACATCAGCACCTTTGTTCAGGAGATTTTCTCGGGGAATTGCATAGTGAGAAAAACTCATAAACCTAAAAAAGTAAAAATTAACCATAAACCCAAGAAATACTTTCCTTATGGGACGGTTCCTACCCATTAGAGAGGCCATTTTGGCCCACTTTCTCCCCCATATCCCCCACCAACACCCCGGGGTAGGGGGTGAGTGTCTGGGGGTCTCTCACGGGAACCACAAACTGGTGCAGGCCATGGCAAACTCCGTCTGCCGTGTACAGCTGGGCAAACACGATGGCATGGGTGGCCACCTTGCCCAGATTGCCTATCCAGCATTTACTTGCCTCCATATCAGGCGTATGTAGGATGAACTCCTGTGTGAATGAAGGGGAAGATACACATACCGGTGTCTTCATCTTTGTCATTATTGTACACTACAATAGCAATAAGATTATACAACCCCAAAAGAGAAACAAACACAATACATCATTTGATTCCTCTGACTTGGGTGCTGGGCTGGTAGGTAGCTGTGGTTCTCATAGCCCGGGTATTACTACCATGAGACATCTCAGTGAGAGCAAAACAGCCAAACACCTACACACGTACAGATGGAAGAACGGAGGGAGACACCTTTTCCACTGCAGACACGATATTGATGTACATGTGTGTAGTGGATACTTTACCTTCATTGCCACACAGTCATCTGCAAAGTCCTGGTGTCTCTGTGTTCCACTAACTCTTGCAACAGAGGTGAATAGCTGCACGTGGTATACAAAGCAGGTTCCTATAGTCAATACATGCACAAAAGACAAAGTATGTACCCAAACACAAGCATAGTATAAAGTTGATCTGTTCAGAGCTTCTTACTATTCTGCTCAGTCCATAAGTGTTAGATACAGACACATCATACATCTCAACAGCTCTAGCCAGTGCATTGAACTTGGCAGGATTAGCCACTACTTCAGATTCGGGGACAAAGTCGTACTCGTGTAATCGCTTGACTCTCTTGTACGTCAGTTCCCTCTGTTGATCCAGCGTGAGGTCTACATTTTGGTGGGCAAAGAGAGGATCTCTCTCCAGTGTCTCCCATACCTAACAGATGAGTGAATGGACCACATGTGAACTGGCATACAATACATAGTGCACAGTCACACCTGATGCTCAAACTGAACTATCTCCTCTCCAAAAAGGAAATTCCTGAGAGCAGGCACACTGAACGAGGCCCTACGCCGGTATACGTCAAGTGGGTTTCCTTCTTCGTGAGCTGACTGTGACATGGCTGAATTTGGCTGGTTGGAATCTGAGTGACGTAGATTGTAGTCGTGTATTATATGCACAGTCAAGGTAGTATCACTGGACTACGAACATACATTTACTCGGCAGTCGAAGATAAATATGTACCGCCCTAATCTCACTTGCCGAGCATGTGTCAGCCAGACGCTTGCGCATGTGCAGATCCGCAATAAAGTAGGCGGGGCTGGAAAAGTGCAACATCAGCGACCGTTACGAGGCGTGTTTACATCTGACAGGATCCCATACTGAGAGTGATGGAGGCGACCAATGAGTGTCCTGTGATGCTAGAATGTCACCTACACAGTCAAAGTGAGGGAACCACCGAGGTGAAATATCTCTCCCTCCCTGCCCTCCCTCACACGGTGCTGGAACTGAAGGGAGCAGTGCAGCAGCAGTTCTCTATCCCTGCTTGTGTCCAAACAGTGGCCTACCAAACTGAAGTATTGGCAGACGATGTCCAACTCTCCTCCAGATTTCTTCGCAGTGGAGACACAGTCGATGTAATGTTCTTCTGTTATGGAGACTGTTCTTCCATCGAAGAGGTCAATGTGTGGATGAAGGAACTCATACAAGCATACGAGGAGTGTGAACTTGAGAGAGATGGTGGTGAACACAAGGTGGATATGATAGTGTACAACGGACTTCAGAAGGGACTGGACTCCGCACTTGGTTATGATCTCTTCGAGTGGCTTGTACCACGAACAATGGTCAATAAAGCTTACTTTGAGAGCAGTGGAGGTCTTACACTGCTCTTGAAGCTATATCATCATATCTTCAGCCGAGAATGGTCCAGACTACGTGTTCATCAGAAGTACTTGGAGAGTGTTTGCACGCAGGCATTCGCCAACTACGGTGAAACGGCATCCTTGAGAAGGAAACTCGTCAAGATGGGCTTACTGGACCTGTGTTTCAAGTCTATGCTACGTGTGTCTCTCTCACCAAACATGCCTGTGTCTGATCCACTCAGTCCTGCTGCAGACCAGGAAATTAATGATTCTATACTGAAAGCAGAACTTGACAATGCACTCCATCTCCTGTGCTGGTATGACTTCCCTTGGGCTCTGTTCTATTCATTCTCTCTCCTCCACAACTATTTTCTCTTTCTAAATATCAGAGAGTCAGTAGACTCTCTATGTAGGGATGGCACTGATTATCATTCACACTTTCTTTATACAGCTTTTCAGAGCTGCCCGAGTGTCAACTACCCATTGCCAGTCGATCAGACATTCTCAGGCAGACAGTACACATAGCTCTGAGTCCATCCTACTCGTGTCCCACTGCGGCCCTCTCCTCAGAAGTGTTTCTCTGCCTGGCCCACACTCCGGCCACCCACCAGTACCTAGCCAGTGACTATGTCATCTCAGGCATACTGAAGACCCTCCAGGACAGGCCGAGCATGGTGGACAACAGTCCTGCTGGACTCAGTGAACTTGTAGGACTGAAGTAAGCTGAACTCTTTCCACAGTGACTGTTTTTGGTTGAATTCCTTGGATAGCTTATGGATAGGAATATAGTCTGGAGTATCATTACTGGGAATTTCCCATGTGGAATATACACTGTGCATATAGTTCCCAATTGCATTTGAGGTGTAATATGCAGTAGTATAGGGTGTGCACGAGTATGTGTATTGATGTGTGCCATACCTTACATTAGTGGATATGTAGGTGTGTATAGGTGGGTATATGTTGTTGCTTCCTCATTGCCGCCCTCCTGTCACAGGTGTTTCACTTTACAGTGGATGGCCATTCTCATTCTGCAGTCTCCACTCACTCTTCCAGTGAAAAATGAGGCCCAATTGAACATAATAAGAGACCACATGACTGACTTTGTTGCCAACACTAAAACAGAAGCCATTCGTAAGTACGAAAGTGACAGAGGGACAATTTGGGCCACTCTCCTCCCCTACGTTAAGCAGGCATACCTCCCAAACTCCCCCACCACATTAGAGGGAATGCCCCTCCTCACGGAGCTGCAGCTACTAAGTCTCAGAGTCATTCTCCTGTTCCTTCATTCCAAAGTCTCTATGCCCATGTACCACACCCTCCTCGTCAAGGAGAACCTCCTGGACTTTCTAGTCTGCTTGTCGTGGCACATTCCTCCGTCCTGTCACCCGGAGGCTATTGCTCTCTCCAGTGAGCTCTGCTCAAGCATGCCAGGCCTTGGTCCCCCACGACTGTGCAATTTGGCCAAAGCACGACTGGCTAAACTTCATCTTGGTTTAGAGCAAGTTCTGAAGATGTCAGTGGGCGAGATTGCCTCCTACTTTTACACAAAACACTAATATTTTAAAAAGGTATATATATATATACACTTTAAGAGTTTTATACAAGTATAGTTAAAGCACTTAGATGCTTATTAAAGTTAAAGTGTGTAACTATGTGTGTAAATTTTTATGCCAAATGCAAAGGACATTTATATGTGTACTTACATGTATGGGTACTTGTTTGATGTTGCTAAGCAACAGACATGTATGAAGTGTACATGGAGTGCATACTAGCACAATGGCTTCGTGGATGGCTCACGCCCGTCGTTTAGTAACATTTAGTAACATTTAGTAACAAACTAGTACATGCCCAGCCACAACAGCATTCACCCTTACAGTGCTCATGCTGTCCTGTCTGCATACATGTATATACAGGTACTTAAATATATGTAAGCTAACCATAGAATCATCACAGAATGAATATATGAATATGCATAATTTTCTTGGAGTCCTTTTAAGCACCAGATTATCCTCTATACACATTGAAATATGATCCACTCACTCTCTATGTGTTCACCCAGTGGGGGAGTCACGATGTGGCCTGGTATGTGAGGTGCTTATATTGTGGCCTGGTCTGAGGAGTCATGTGTCTAGTCTACAGTCTTAGGCACCATATTGCAATGACTGTGGCAACCTTTACATAAAGCCACTACTATAACCAAATTAGAACAGGAACAAAAAGGTTAACTTAATACAACAAATAGGAATGTACACGGTCAGTATCACAGTCCATCACTGATCATTTCTTCTGTCCAACCGGTGTCCACACTAGGGATATATTGATGGGTAGAGTCCTGAGAGGCTGCTAACACATTATATACACTCAATGTGTATGTTCCAAGTACTTTGTTGTGCTTTCCCATTCTGTAAATGTGGCAGCAATTCTTTCCCATAGTAAAGCTTGTGATGAGCCTCTGTTGCAATCTGGTCACTTGAAGTACGTTTGTGGTGACAGTTTTCTCTGCTACTCAGACCATTCAGAGCATTGTCAGGGAATGAATTCTCTCTCACTTGCACCTATTACAGCTGGTAACCCCAGTGGATGTATATCTGATTAACGTCAAGTGGTTTGGGTTTTGAAGTACACTTGAGTTGTAATGACCTGCAAATGTTAGCATTCCAACCAAGGAGGTACATCAGAGTCACACTGTACTGAATGCCCTGTGCTTATGAGGCACACCAGTGGAGCTAGGTATGCACATGCAGCACCATATTTAGTGCGTCTTCTTAAATAGAACACTTCAAAAATATGACATAGGCAATATGGCGACTTTAATGTCATCTGGTTACGTCTGGACTCATTACATGCCCAATCTTTGTGAAATTGGTCAAAGGTATTGAAGCCGATTTAGGTGGGGGGTGTATGGCTTTTGCTCCATGGGGTGCTCTTTGTTCTGTATTAACTCCTACTCCAAGCAATAACTACTAAATGGGTGCTCCAACCAGATCTTGTTGCATGAATAATTCAGTCCTTTGTATGCTTACCTAATACAAATTCTGAACCTTTTCATGTTGTTGCTAGTCACAGAAAGTGCCTGAAGCTAGTATATTAATGAGTTGGTTGTTCTGTGTGAGAAACCAGACTTCCTTGCGTCCAAACATTGTGCAAGCATCCACAACTGAGGCTTGTAGTCTGCCCTGCCAAGGCTTCTAAGGGCACTAAAGTTACACCCACTCACAGTGTATACCCATACAGCGTATATACCCATACACAAAGTATGACAATGCATTCATAATACATATCCTCACTCATTGGCACTGCTGTAAAACACTGCATGCAAATACATACGTATATTGTACTTATATTTGTGATTGGATCTAAGACCTATAAGTAGGTACATGTGCATGTGAAACTTTATCTGATTATGTAAGAGCATTTTCTAATTTCTTAAGTTAAAACCAGTATACACACATGTAAACACATACACACATACATACACACACACACGCACACACACACACTAGGTAATTTGGATGAAATTCCATGTTAAGTTCTTTGTAGCAATTATCGGCAGCTTGTAAGTCATGGCTTGTTCAGCCACAAACTACTTCACACTTAATACAAATTTGGCATTGAGTGCTAAAAAACACGAAGTGTTGTGCAAAACAATTGGCCCCACCCTAATCCACAGTCACCACGCACGTTGCCTAGACATGTTGTAACAGGCGAAGGTAGTTCCTGCTCTTAAGAGAATTATGATGTTGGTAAGTTTGTTGTCTGTTGAATGTCCGCCTAATGTCCATGTTGGCTTCAGTCCTAGTCGTCTATGACTACATAGTTGGATGCATACACTCTTGCTGACTTAAGCATACACAACCCCTTAATGATACTACGTGAGTGGGAAACACACATTACATGAATTGACGGAAGACTTATCTTTAAATTTATAGTTAAAAAGCATTGTTATGTAAGACCATACTTAGTTGTGAGTGTGTTTACTACATAGGAAGCTGGGATGGCGGTTGCCCTCAACCCAAGGCATCCCCACCGTCTTTGCTGTGGCTTGAACCACTGTCACCAGAAATCCTGGGGCTTTGTTTGATGGAATGATAGCAGGATTTCTCATTTTGACCCCAACCACAACAATGCTGCTCTCTAAGAGTACAGTTTTGATAACTCATCCTTCCATTCAAATGCATGTGTAAATGCTATCTATCTAAGGCACATGGATATAGTTTATCTCAGTGTGTATTGCCCCGTTGTTGCACGTCCACCTTTGCTGGACTCTTCCTCAACCTCTGTCCACTGAACATTACTAACTAATTGCTGTCACTCTTGGCTACACTGTATAATTGTTGTTCTGCCTCTCCAACACATACACATCATCACAGAATGCTGTTACTACTACATCTACTTTGATTGTCACTTTGAAACACTTACTAGGTCTTGAAATTCTTCACACCTTGTTAGTGTCCTCATTGTAGTGTGAAAACCAGACTCATGACTGCATTACACTAAAGAGATAATTTGTGTAGCTCTACAGGTCTTGCATGGCTCCGAAAGCTGCTGCACTCACCCAATCATCCTTCAATCTCTATAGAGTGACTGCATGCACAATTTGCTGCTACAAATTGGTATACAAAGGCTTATAGTTGTTCATAATACCATATACCCTCACCAATATAGTGTGGTGTATGTATCTGTATAAGAGGTGACTCTATATAAGTGGGTGCTAATGAAATGTTAACAAAATCTCTGGTGAAACTAAATGAAGAGTGTGTGAGAAAAATCCATCTCTATTACTGTGAGAAAAATCCAGCCCCACTATCAGCGATGACTTGCACCATGTAACCCAATTCAGTTGGAGTAATATTGACACCCATGTCATGTTACTGTCCACTAAATTGTAGAATGCATGCAGTATCTAACAATGTAGCCACTCCCTACTAACTCTCTGCTTAAAATAGATGTATGTATCGCATTACTTCACTGATGAACTATATATTACATGCAAATTAATTTACACAACTATGTATTACTTCATCCAATGCCTATTCCTGTGGTTTGAGTTTGCTAGTATTGCACATACATTCTGGTTTAGTTGTATATACCCCGGAATACCTTGTGAGAATGTCAGAAGTATCCCATTGCATGGCATGGTCAACCTATGATATCACTGTTAAGGAATACTTTCTGGCTAGTTAAATGCTAAAGCTCTTACTTCTTGGAACCGTCTGCATAGTGTTGTCATTGGTTTCCGATGAAACATTACTCTCTGTCAACACATTTAGCATGTATACTGTATCTCTGTTTTTGCTTATGTGAGAGTGTGTTGAAGAATAAGTGGCTGCATAAATGGAACTGTTTGAAAAATTAATGTTTTTGAGGCACTATCATACAAATTGAATATCTAGCGCTGATTTTGTTTGTACATAAATCAATAAATTAACAAAGAGTGCTGGGATACCTCTTGGCATGGTATTCTTCTGATAAATAGAACTGACAGTAATTACGCAGAGTACTAATAGACTGAATGTGAGACAGATAAAGTGCAAGTGGAAATGACTCTGAGATTGAAGTTT
The DNA here is from genome assembly GCA_963970385.1 of Theonella swinhoei. NCBI lineage: Eukaryota > Metazoa > Porifera > Demospongiae > Tetractinellida > Theonellidae > Theonella > Theonella swinhoei. The sequence goes on from OZ019950.1 coordinate 1,297,735, forward strand.
ATACAGAAATGAACTGTGGTCATCAAATGATTCTATGTGTGTGAGAGGAGTTTGAAAGACTTCCATGTATATGCATAATTAGCTGTATATATACAAACTTGAAATGTAGCAAGTGTGGCTCTATAAACACCGAATATAATATTACGTACATACACATTGGAAATGCCTATATATATATGATTTCGATAGGGGAATGAACAGAGGAAGTATACATATAGGGGTTAGAGGAGAGAGACAGAGGCTAGTGGGAAGTGTGAGGTATTATATTGTGTTGAGTAGTCTGTGGCTGCATGGGAGGACTTGATACGTGCATTGGGGTAGGCGTAGAAGGACTGTTGTCGTATCTCATGAGGTTCTGATGTGGGTGGAAGAGGACTGGAGTGGTAGCTTGGTAGTGGGGGTTGTGGTGTACTGGAGGGGAGGCAATGAGTGGACCCTGCTGAAATAGCCCTGATTGAAGAGAACCCATGCTGCTTTGAGATGATGTCTGGAGAATTGGATTCTGCAAGAACTCGTGGGAGTAGGCATGTGCATAGGAAAGAGGGAGTCCAAGGGATCTGGCAGTACGTTCTGCTTCAGCTTCTCTAAGTCTCTTCTCCTTTGCACGTCTGTTCTGGAACCAGATCTTGACCTGAGTCTCAGTAAGTTTGAGGTACTCGGAAAATTCTGCCCTCTCTGCTACAGAGAGGTACTTCTGCTGGCGAAACTTTCTCTCTAGTGCAATCAGTTGGGTACTTGTGAAGGGGGTTCTAGGCTTGCGGTCCTTCTTCTGCTTCTTGAGTCTGGCTGAGCATGGTCCAGGAATTTCCCTGCTCTGCCTGGGACCTGCATTTGTGAGATCATGAATTAACCCAATGAAAACAATATGTACATACCAATAGGTATAGTAATCTACTCTCTTACGTTAAGTGGGCAGGCTACCAGTTACTAGTAGTGTTGGCATGCACGGTACAATGAATGTTCTCCAGAAGGCGGATGTTGGGCTCACTGTATAGCATCATCCTAATTATGTTCAAGGGGAGGTATATACACTGTGTTGACACTGTAATTGGGGAGGTGCTGGAGACACATAGACCACTGCCAGCACAAGGACACACCTAGCACACTTTGAAGAACCACTCTCAATGTGAGCCTTATAGAGGCACAAAGCCACATGTCACGGGAGAGTCAAAAGAGTGCTTTAGTTCATTGTGAAGGCAAGGTGTGTGTAGCCTGAGTGAGTATCAGGTGTCATCACTGTCTACTGATGTAAAGAAGTGAAGAGAGAGGGACGGGCCTAGTTGTTCGTCCCACTCAACACTCTGAATGCAATGCTATGCAACTTTATCTAACCCACAACCTTCTTTAAAGAGACACTATATCTAGTATTGGGCAGTCTGATCTGTGGTTGTATTGAGCACAAATCAAGTTATTCTTGCAGTCACAAATGGCTCTCCTACTTTCCCCACAAATGTCCTCACATTAGGGAGTATTAACTTACTCAGTGCATACCTAGCAAACCAAGTGTGTAGTAAAAAGGTAAACATGTGGTTTGAATCAAAGGGTTGAACCACATGCCTTATATTATTGGCTAGTAAGTGGGAGATTCTGTAGTGGATATTTTATGTTCATTGTTAATGAAGCGTTTAAGAGTTGAAAAACTATACCTAGTTCTAATGGCAGGATTTCCATGTCAACGACTATTAAGACAGAACAAACTTTAATGCAGAATAGGAGTAGCTGCTAAACATTCAACAATGTTTCATCCAGCATGCAAGACTTGACATGCATCCCAGTTCTTTGACGCACCCCACCCAATGTGACGTAGTTCTGTGGTAGTTCTGTGGTAGCTAGTATAGCTGCCACATCAAAGGATACGCTGGTAAGGCTAGGGGAATATTACCCACTCTAAAAAGTGTCCCTTACGTGCTTATAAGTTATAACCTTTTCATGTTAATGTCTTGAACCAAATGCAATTTAGTCAGTAGCTGGATACCAGCCCCATTCAGTTGCCAACCAAGACAACCAAAAGTTTAGCATACTTGCACAAATTTCAATTTCGGGTTAAAATTCTCTATAAACCAGCACATACAACCACTAGAAGTTGCCAAAAATTCCTCTATCACATTTTTGGTATACCTAAAATGGACAATTGAGTTACAAACAAACTTAAAAGGTAGCATGTCTTTCACTGGCCTCTTGAAATCCAACCAGAAGCAAACACACCCAAACACATCCACATTCAGGACTAGTACTGTTAAGCATGGTGTGAAGTGGGTTAAGAGTGAAACATCAATCATCTTTGAGCTCCTTTGGAAACGATTGGCTAAACATAGTAATGCTCTGTAGCAATTGGATGCAGCGTTTGTCGCATGCCTATGCATGCAAAGCACAAATTATTTGCACTGCTTTTATATCTCTTATACATATATGGTGGTATTGTGAAAGATATGTTGATGTTGTGAACTTAAGAAGGTGCAAGAAATCAACTAATTTGTAAGACACATTGACTTAGTTCAAATGTGTGAATCTACACTTGTCCAGTCTCCTATAATATGCATGTTCTACAATTTAGGTACACATTCTACCACTTGGATGCTAGAATATCTTTGCACATATATAAGCTGCATTGCAGATTCCATTGCCCGTATACCCTATGATAGAACGTATACAATCGGATACAATAGCATTTACATTGCTCAGCACTTGCAGGCACCCCCCACTTTCTCTAAGTCTCTGGGGAGCTTAGCAATGGGCTAAACACCTCTCAAATTTATGCTCAAGGCAAAACCCCTGTGGATAAGAGTGGTAGCTATTATCCAAACTAGAGAGTTACAGTGTGGGCTTAACAAAATATGCATGTTATATATGTTCACTTGCATATTTTGAAGTCTGGGGGTGAAATATAACCTTGCATGGGCAACACTCCCTGAATCATTTTTGGTATAATGATTACGTTCAGCTCGAGGTTATAATTTTTTCAATTTGGCTTTTTTCTCCACAAGGTATGTGTGTTGTAAACGACAGAACATTACCAAATCCAATACAGCTGACGGAATCAAAACACATAACCATTGTCATAGCTGTCCCATAAAAAAAGCATCACTGTATGGCTGTTATATTACGTACCTGTTGGAGATCTCGTGGAGCCTTCTGTGCTGTTTGAGCTGCTAGAGCTGCTGGCAGTGATTCTCTCCAGGTGAGGGATAGAGGTGGGCGGGACGATACGAGGAGAGTCGCTAGATGAGTGGCTATGGTGCTGTTCGCGATCTGGAGAGAGCGAGAGCCCCGAGGCCGTTTGCGCTGATCCGGTGGGCGAGAAGACGCCCCCTGGCAGTGTTGGTGGGAGTCCCGAAGGATGGTCGTAAGGTGGAGATGTCTGCAGACTGGAGCTGGACTGCGTGTGAGGGTGCGCGAGGCTCCCTGGGTGCTTCAGACTGGAATATGCCGGACTAGTCAACGAGACGTGCAGTGCAGGCGCGGGGAGCATGCCGGGGCTTCCATGCATGCAGAGTGGTGGGGGCAGGCCGGCAGAGCGTGGAGATTGAAGAGTAGGAGATGTGAGCGGCAGCGCTGTGGAGAATGGCTGGCTCGGCGGTAATCTTTCCATAGCAAGCATAGTGTTTCCGTCTGCGACCAATTGCATAAGATGTCAGATTTTAAGGAACCACTGCACCTATATCTACTACTATGATTGTTAAAATAGGTTTGTGCTTGCAGAACATGTTCTTGCCTTTATAGCTTGCTCGTGCCTCCGCAGTAACCCGTTTGTATGTTGCGCTCGATTACGTAACATTCTGCGCAGAGAGTGCGCGCGCGGTACGTATGCGCATGGTTACGCCCATTCCGATATGTGAGAGTCCTGCAACCATAATATGCCAAATAGCTATCAAGTAGCATAGAAACAATGGCTGGGATCAAGTGGCAGGGCCGGCGGAGACGGTGGGGCAGGTAGGGCATTTGCCCTACGACTTTTTGGTAGTCCATACAGGAAATGACGTGGCTATGAAATAGGCTAGCTGCGTTCGCAGTCACGCAAAGTAACTGTACCAGTACGCGGTATAGCCTAGTCCGATTTCGCTTCGTACGCTGCGGCCGCGTAATGTGTGTTAAACAAGTGCGCGCGCGTCCTTTAGCCCGCACTGCGGTTGCCCTACCACCCTTTGTGGAGCTGCTCCGGCCCTGAGTGGCAATGTAAAAACACTAGAAACAAGGTGTAACTCTAGATATTATACCTTGGACTAATATACATAAGTCAGAATGAGAAGTAACGTATTTCTCGAAGAAAATGTATGCAATACAGACACATAGTTTGAGTACTATTTAGCTCACATAGCAGCTAGTAGGCAAGAAGTTGATTTCATGGGATGGTTGCTTATCATAAAGTATGTGAAAGAGTTGTGAGTGTGTAGCTACATCCTTGTTCCTCTAGTTGGGTTCTTGGAAGCTCTGAAATCATACACCAGGATGAGTGAAAATTGGGTAACCGGAAATTGTATGCATGTAGGGGTGGATATCAACTTTATATGGATGATAATTTCTGCTAATCAAGAATGCTTGCAAATCAGTCTCTCGAATACTTTTCCAGCATATAGATTTTATGCAGTACACATGTTTTGGTGCACTGACTGGTCCAATACTGATGTCATAGTATTTTAACAAGTACAGGTGCTATGGATTATGTTATGGTGGTAAGCATGCGTAAAATTACATTTCTCAGTGGGTGGTTCAGGCCTCCTATCAAAGAAGAGCCGGTTCGATGTGATAGGTTGGGGTAATTAATATACAATCCTACTAATTATGTATGGGATATCAATATAGTCTTTGGTTGCAGTTTTGGCTGAAGGGAGTGAAGTAAGCAGAGTGGGAGGTGGTAATGGGTACTACATTGAAAACCCTAGAACGCTTGCATCTTCACTCCCTTCCAAAAGGCGTTCACATGTATTGTTTAGGTAATAATCGGACAGCATTGTGGTCATCCATATAACTGGCTTGTGATCAGGAGAGCAGGACAGGACAGTTTGGACACCAAAAGCAGCTCATGAACTGAGATCAAATGCAGCAAACAAAGTGAAACTATTTCAGTGAAGTGTACTACCAGATAGAATGACCAATCTGCATTCAATGTCCTTGAAATACTTCCAAAGAGATATATAGAACAACACATGACTATGCATACTATTGTATGAATTACCCCTCCACATATGTGTGTACATGCACGTCTGTCTGTCTGCTATGTGTAGTAATTCAGCATGCATACTATCACCACCAATGCTGCATGTAGAGTCACTGCCAGCAGTCACACCCATGTACCTACATGCCCTGAGGGCCCGAGGGAAAAGGAACCTGACCTCACTCTACACACATATTCATGGCCAGTGGAAGAGCAGACCTTTTTCAGGTATTAGTGTTGTATTACAATGTGTGACTTTACAGCTATGGGGACAGTGCCATCCAAGCCACAGCTGCATTTACATGGCCAGAGACTTAATACAGCTCAAATAGCGAACACTTTGTCATTCTTTGCATTTTACGTGTGGTTACTGTAACCTTATGCACACTAAACTAATGAAACAAGGATTATATGTATGATAATAGTCTCCAGGTTAATCAATTGAAATGCTAATCATATTGTACTTGTGAAATACATGGTGCTCATTAGCATCTAATGAAATAGAAACAGACATCCACACCCCTGAAAGCAATGTGCGCAGCGGTTTAGTCGGTGCCAGTTTCCAGGTGGTGAGGGAAAGTTAACCTCATCCAGAGATGTATGTCACACCTTCTCCTCCCCCAAACCAGGTGCCAACGCAACGCATAATGGCAATGGCTAGCCAGCATTTCTATATAAGTATAGATGCAATGACTTCATGCCAATGCTGCCATGCATTACCTATATTCAAACATTCCCTAGTGTTACTGAAGAAATAGGAAATGATTTTGTGGCTGATACAGTCACAGGTCAATCATGTTATTTTGTTAAAATGACATTCCTCGTCCCTAGTAGGTAAATGAAGTATACAAGTGACTATTGAGATCACAACTGTGCTGGTATGTAGTGTACCTTTCCTTTTAGTGCCCCCACACATTGGTATGCACAACAATGGTAGTCTCAGGCACACGGCCCACCAAGGTGCACATATTGCATTTGCAAGCAGCAAATCTAACCCAAGATCCAAACTTGATTCAGTTGTGGTTTCCATTCACCTCTAATTGCCATCAAAGCCACAATCATCATAATTAACCACTCCACTGTCAAACAAGGAATTAACTGCAATGCCTTCACTAGTGTGATCCAATGTTTACAAAGGCAGACCGTATCATCTGTCAAGACCAGGCATGCACTTCTATCCCTGTGTTGAGGTATATCTAATGGTTCTCTGCTGCAAGTATTGTATTACCACACTTCCTTCTCGGTTTTGGTTCTCAACCTCCCTTGTGTGTCTCCTACACACTTGATCAAATGACTGATGTGTTTCAATGATGAGTACCTTAAACAGTGCACTATAGGCCCTTCTGCTAGATTATGCATAGCTGGATTAGTGGTTAAGATGTGAGCATATGTATCCCCGAGAGAGTAGTTAATGCCACTTCAAAAACTCGGTGGCTAATGTTCCAGCACAAACACATTTCTTTTCCAATTAGAAGAGTTGTGATGGCATTCCACAGATGCCATCAACCAAGACTAGAGTACATAATGACAGAGGCAAACACAACAGTGTGGTCAGTCTGGGGATACACTTAAGTACTCAAGAGGAAGTGATTAGAGCAGCTCAAGTTTCAACTGTGTGCACAATGGTGCTCATACCTCTGTGTGTGTTTTATAGCTCTACTTAGTGTGTGTATGCAGACGACATAGTATAGTGTGTGTGTGTTAAAGTTTTCAGTCGCCATAGGGAATCCTAAACATGCTCTTCGATCATTAATGTTGTTATTCAACTGTCGTGGTAGTACGTGTCCACGGAGAAGGGTGTTGTACACACACTTGGCGGGACTTCTCCAGAAAGACAAACCTGTATCCCACACTTGGTCAATGCAGTCTTGAGAGGAGTGTCAACATCCGGTCAATATAACAACTCTTGGCAACAATCATTGAAGAGCTCTTGACATATGTCGAAAGATTGGGCATGCATGCATGCAGAAAGGCAGGCAGGGGGCGGATTGCTAATGGATGCTCATGCATGCATCTTATGATGTACAAATCACTTCGGCAGCTGGCCGTGTAACAGTACAGGTGCTGTGTTATTGAGTGCCGACAAACCCCCCTGTCTAGAACCATACTAGTTGACAGCACCCCCACTCTCAATCATGCAGGATATAACATGTAGTACAATACAATGTGTAGTAAGGTACACCAGACACCCTAGCTGCATGACTTTGTAGCCAACCTGGAGTCTCTATTGTTTTACTGTTGCACATGCAAAACTACAACAAGGTAATGTGTTGAGCTATATAATTATTCACTATGCACATTATTCTTCCTTCAACCACCCCCTAGTCTTAAACTATAAGTATACACTCATGTGCTACTTTCACTCAGATGCACAAACACACTATGCACAATATAGAATCATGTGATCAGGTTAAGGATCTCTCATAGGAGGCTGAAATGACACATCCACTCTCCGCAGGGCCCCAGTGCACAGTACATCCTCTCCACAAAACATGATCCATTATTTCCCTGAACACAAAGGATGTAATTTTATGGCAGAGCTGTTCACTATAGGGAAACTCTATCCCTCTTATATCCCGGCAGTTCAGCAAATGAAATATAAAATGGCTGATGAGTTGTAAGATGTTACACACATACATACATATATACATGTGTACATACGCAATATAAATAGCACAAATATCAGTGCAGTTACCTGACATCAAAACACTGTGTGTGTACTATTAACTAAATTTGTGCAGCTATATACAACGAAAGTGAAAAATGTACAAAAAACACATAACAATGTAGAGTACAATACACCTAACTATGCTCGTCATTAAGGACATAGTAATTATTAGAGGGGTCTCACAAAATTAGCTAGGGTAAAAAGGGTCAGTTAGATAAAGGTCTTCTGAACGAGGCAAGTGGGCACCTTGTGAATAGTGCTGGAGCAGCTCAGGAATGGTACCAAACGTCTGACCCTGTGTCAGAGAGTACCGTGAGTTCTGGAAAGAGAAAAGGAGAAGAAGGTAAGTCTGTATACCTTTCTTGGTGTGTTCTGTTTCAACTCAGATACCAAGCTAATACTCTATGTCAACTGTTGCAGGAAATTCAGCTGTTATTGAAACTACAGACAATTAATTATGCTGGAATGAAAGTAATTTCTATATTCACATTCTTCCATTATCTGCTTCCACTTCTCACAACCACAAAGGACTGATTGGGATGGTTATCTGGTCGCAGCCACTCCTTATAGCAATACATCATCATTACCTCATTATGATTATATTATCATTACCTCATTAGTTAGATACTATGAGTGATTACATAATACACACTCGTTTGTGTTGCAGTAGAGCCATTACAGACCACGCAGTGGTTGCAAGCTAGTGGTGGAGTTATTACGTAATTGCTACTAAATTTAGCTGTTGTGAGTAGGAAAACTGGCCATACAGATTATCCTCCCACTGAGCGACACTCTTACCTCATCCTTAAAGAGCTTATAGTGGCGACATCTGTCCAAGTGCCAAACTGAGAGGACCTTGTCTGCTCCAGCGTGTGAACCAGCACGAATCAGATAGGTACCATCACGCCCGGTACCACGCAGTAACCTGCATACACGTAAGTACAATAATTAGGGGGACATATGTAATTACCCCAGCCTGCTTCTGTATACTAAGTTTGAGTTCGTACGATCTTCAGGCGGAGATGCTTCGCCTTGAGTTGTGCTGCTTAGTATGTGTGATTCGACCCAGCCAGCTGAGCTGCCTCGGTAGCTCAGTTGGTAGAGCATCTGCCTAGAACGCGGAATGTCGTGGATTGAAGTATTTTCTTTGAAATGACTCTCTCTTGGGCTTAGTTGCATTGTGTTGTGTTGTATTGCCTTGTGAGTGTTTTGGTCTAATTATTTCATGTAAATACTATCTACATCGATATATAAGATATATCTTTATTGCGTGGGATATTGGGCAATAACTTGCCATATTGCCCGATAAATCACGTAATAAGCTCGTCTTCAACCTGGTGTTAAAACTCCGCCATTTTACCACTCACTCATTTCTAACAATGCACAATGCGCTCTGAAATTAAAATTGACTGGGCAATATGGGAAAATATTGCCCAGCGCGGAATAGGAAATTATACATTGCTGGGCAATATGGCTAGGTATACACACATGTACATATACATATAATAGGCAATCAAATGACAATCGGTAGCTTATCAAGTATACATGTCGTAAGTGTTTAATCCATTAGTATCCTTGGTTTTTAATGGTATGTAGAATGAGTAGGCTTTTCATCCAATGTGCATGTGGCATGTGACTGACCTGTCGACCTCAGATCTGTCCAGGTTGTCAAACAGGCACGAGGGAGGCATCAGCTCCTCCGGCTTACGAACCATGATGTAGTAAGGATCATACATATCGTCTCCCTCCAGAGCTGAGTCATCCTAAAGGTACCACATAGTGTTCATCATTAAGGGTAGCCTCTGATTGAGTACGTTATTGCACTGACACACAGAATGTGAATTAACACACAGCATACTGTATGTTGCAGGATGCTTGTCAGTGTATAAGAGAAGTAGGCGGGGGAAGTAGACAGGGAAATAGACAGGCTCTCAAGTGGCATGCGGCTACCTATGTAAACACATATGCCTGCATAGCACTCAGTTATAATAAGATTCATGACTATGTTAACCGCCTACAACTCCAATGCACTTGTCAACCATCTTGCAAGGCACAGTACACAACACACATTCTGACAACCACCACATTACATGCAATTCCTAACCAATAGATAGTTATTACAGGACTACCTCATAGTCTTTGTCTGTTACAGTAGGAATAGTGCGCGGAGGTTCAGCAATTGTGGTAATGGGATGAAGGGAAGGTGGAGCGGACATCCTGCAGTAGATAGAGGAGAGGTGGAGAGAAGGAGGGAGGAGGTGACTGAGGTGTACATGATGTAAGAGATTCTCTAAGTATCGGTAAGAGGAGGAGTGAGGGACAATTAGTGGAGGAGGCAGAGCAAACATGATGGGAGTAGCCAAGAATGAAAAACAGTGCAAAGGTGAGGAATACATAGTGGCCATTCCTGACATGCAGGAAAGCAGCACTGCTCTTTAGTTGACCACAATGCAAGCTAAGTTGTGGGCAACTTACAACTGTGTGTTTGTGTGCAGTGCATTAGATTTCAGTCCAGTATACATATATGGAAGCGGACACTTCACTTTAATTCTGTTAGGCACACACCCACCAGCTCAAAAGCGGCCTTCAAACCACAGAAACAAATGTTCCAGAATGGCCACTTAGATTGGCTTAATATAGACCTCCCACCTGGTAGTCTGCCACATACACACAAGTACACACTGTCCCCATGCATGTACATGTATACATGTACAAAAGACTAATAAATTATTGCATGATATGGCCGCAGTAACTGGGAGTATGATGATTAATATAGACACATATCAAAAATGGTTGTAGCATACTCAGTGGTCATGCCATCCTCCCACTCCTTCTCAGACCACCCTGCCAAAACCTGGGCCTCTGAAAACCAATACGACTTGGCATGATGACATTTTCCACTTTTAGTGAACTGCTATCACTAAAGAACAATAGCCAGGTTCAATGAGGCATTTCCTGATGGGTGAGGCAAAAGGAGTGGGTGTATTGACATGTGTGGGTATATAGGGTGGATTATAAACTGTGGTTACAAACAACACATGATGACACAGCATACCAAAGCCTCGTTAAGGTGTAATTACAGGAAATAAACCGAGGCAACTAGCAATGTGTACAGCTTTGAATCACAACTGTTTAGGGTATAGGGATAATGAATCTCAGAGCTAATTGTCCTGGACTGTGAAGCTCAAACAGCTGTCTACAGATTGCCTTCTTTGTCCTAGACCACCTGATGGCTATTAGTGCCTTGATAAGGCTGGATTACAGTGCAAACCAATTGACTCATTAACCCTCGGTGCACATGTGCAGCGATGGTTACGGTACTTGGTTTGTCTGTCTCTGTCTGTGTGTGTCTCTTGCTATTCTCACACTAGAAGTATCGGAGTGATACTAACAGCATCAGTGCAAGTAGCGCTTTGAATGTAAATTTTTTTCCTGAAACTACTGTATTCAAAAGTTATGGTGTGAAAACAAGCGAAAAAGCCAATATGTTAGGCTTACCTTGCGCAATTCAGGCACCATGGAGTTTCACTATGGAAAGTCAGTGTGTCCCGTGTTGCTTCAAACTCTGATATAGCGAGCTCCTCTAGCCCAGACCAGTAAAACCTTCCTCACTATATATTCCATATACTTTTCATTTTAGATGAAGGTGGGGCTCTAATGTAAGCGTCATTGATCTATGCATGCACATAATTGAGCGAGCGCAGCGAGCCCGTACTAGTGAACTCAATGTCGATTCTGTTTGTATGTATGTTTATATGTTATCAACCGACCGCGGTCCGTGCGCATGCGTCCCCGCGCAACGCGCAAACGTAGCCGGCCTTGCCTCTTCCACTCATTGCGCTCGCCCACAAATGCTTTGCATTCTCCTAGTTTACATGGAATGTATGCTGAGGGTTTTGCATTTTAGTGCTATTCATTACTGTAGTATGTGTATGTAATACTCACTTTCTATCAACAGTCAGTGGAGTGGATTCTGAAGGTCCTGACCCAATGATGGGGAGGTAAGTGTCCTCCATAATACCATCCCTGCCATGCATCGGAGGTGGTGGGGCTACAGTGAAGAAACATATACACACAATGTAAATGGACAGAGGGAAAATGCCGTTGAAGTGTGTAGGAAAGGCTTCTATGGCCCATGTCTTTGGAATCCCAACACATGATTGTGTGTGCGTGTGTGTGTGCATGCATGCGTGTGTGTGTGTGTGTGTGTGTGTGTGTGTGTGTGTGTGTGTGTGTGTGTGAACCTTGCACACACCTTGCCTTTCATTGAGCCCCAGAGATATGGGAGATCTCATGGGTACAGTTGGAGCCCCTCCTCTACCTGCAAAACAAAGGTCGGAAAATGGCCCATCATTGCCGATACAGATTCAAACACTGTCTAGTACTCACCAAGAACTCTATGCTCTGGAGCTAATTCCCAATCATTGATACTCTTGAATGATTTTACTGCCATCGGTCCAACCTTCCCATGGTGGGCAGGCGGGGACAGGGTCGATGAGGACGGCATGCAAGCAGCTACAATCCCATCTTCCCTTATATGACTGCAATAGAAGTCGATATACAACTGTGTACCTTGGTCTACCTTAATAGGACCTTAAACACTGCACAGAGATAACAATTGTAGCCCCCACCCCCTCCAAAATCTCCTTATTAGGGGAACACATACTCATTATGGAGTACACATACGTGTATGGGTCATCTTCCTCCCCATCAGCTGGGTCGTCATAAATAGGGCTCTGTCCATCCCTGTGGGGAACGGCAATCATAGTGAGCGGGGAATGGCATCTATAACGACGTTAGATGATTAGAGGGACTTACTCGTTGAAGTCCTCATCCCCCTCAGGCTCGTCATAAATGGGTTCCTCGTCATCGCCCTCCTCATCACTGCTCCCCTCCACTACTTCCGTCACTACGGTCTGGGCACTGGGCTGCACTCCAACCCCACCACGATCATCAAACCGCGGTCTGCACAAGTGACCAACACACAGTGTTATTATGGTAACCTATACCCCACCATGAGAAAGATTTTACCTCTTTGCACAAGCAGCTATTTCTTCATCAATTGCCTGCTTCCATGCCTTTCAAAAAAGAGCAAGCAAAGAAAAGTTGCACGTATACTGATTGTATAGTGTTGTAAATAGATGTACAGAATCTCAATTTTGACCATTAGAGTACATAAAACCACCTATTTTATGCGCGTCCCTAATACGCGTGAAATTCGCGAGATTGCATGCGAGGTATTAATACGGTAACCTTTGACGTTCCATGTGGAGCTCGCTCTACCTTGTGTAGCAAGCGCCTTACCTTCCGAATCCCGAGGAAGAGAAAACAAAATTCAATGCCAGTGAGACTAAGGTCGTAAATCAAGCAGTGGAGAAGACATTTAACGCCACAGCCAGCAGCAGCAGACTGCGTAAGTGTAAGAATAAGAACTTTTATTACTACCCCAAGACACACGCTAAGATTGGTCAGTTTGTTATCGAGAATGGCAACAAGAGAATACACTAAATTTTCAGGCAACAAAATTGCTTATGTTTGTAACATATGAAATTATGGGGCAGCTATAGTATGGGGGTTTACAATACATGTACTTAGTACCTATTCCAATAGACTTACATAGAGCTCTCTTTTTGCTCCTACTGATAAATAGTATGTTCTGAGTGCTCCATTAGCAGGCTCGACTTTCAGTGTCCACTTCCATTTCTTTAAAATCTCTGGATCCTGACAAATTTCAGTCCTGAGACGAACAGAAAGTTAGGGAGGGAGGGAGAGGGTATGGGATGTAGGGAGAGGGAGGATCAGCAGTGGGTTACCTGTATCCTGCAAGAGTGAAGCAACCTTTTGCTTCCTTGGCAGTCTCATTCGCAAAGTAGTAGAGACAGCCTAGTCTCAGAACTAGGTAGCGTTTTCTCCCTGATAGGAGGGAGGAGAGAGGGAGGGAGGGAGGAGAGAGGGAGGGAGGAGGGAGATGGAGGGGGGAGGGAGGGAGGAGAGAGGGAGGGGGGAGGGAGGAGAGGGAGGGGGAGGGAGGGAGGAGAGGGAGGGAGTGGGCCAGTTGAAGAACACAGACATGTGTCTCACAAACAAGTACACCTATAGCACTCATGTTGCATTGTGGGGAAGTCCATCAATCAACTCCAGGAAGAGGAAGACACATGTACAAACATACAGGGAAACAAAACAACATGGTGGAAACTGAATCATGCCATACAATACATCACGAGAACCTGTATGTATGACTCGGGGCTACTTGTGGTACTATGTGGTACTATCCACTAGTACCACATGCAAGTGTATGTGTGGAGACACAGGTAGCCTAACACTATTATGTGGAGAAATACCATCAATTCCCCATGCAGATATCACATAATATAACACATCACTTTGAGACGTACACTGCTAACATGAAACTATAGGAGTGAACGCTATAATTAATACATGAATGTGAGGCTACACGTACACATATTACATTAGTATGGGTGACTGAGCCTATACATCATACATTACAAATGTTGCCAGCTACTAGTTATTGAGAGAGCAGTATGCAAACAAGAATGTTTACAAATCTCCCCTCGCCTCCATCTAATGTCAACCTCTAACGGCCCTGACCTACACACACACATACACCGTGCATACAACACATACACCTCAGTAGTACAGCTGCACACATTGTATTGAAAATTTACTATTGCGATACATGTATGTGTACCTCTGGACCTTCAAAACAGGCAGCTGTCATCCTATGACATAAGTTGATGTAAAACGACAGGAAACATGTATCAGGGAAAAACGGTTCCAGTATTGGTTCTTGTTTCTGTTTTTGTTCTGAGCTCACCTTGTTCCTTTGGCTTGTGCAAAGCTTTCTCAAGGGAGAAGAATGTGTCAGGGACAACCCAGCATGCAAAGGAAGAGTAACTTTCGTATTGCCAGTTACATAATGACGTTAGAGGAATGGTAATGACCCTAGTCTGGGCTCATTGGGGGCAGTTTAGACAACAGTAAGTAGTCCACCAACTCCAGTGGTTTCAATACATGTATAACAGAGCTGTGCTCAATGAACTGATATTTATACTTGTACACACAACATTCATAATAGTCTGAGAAGACCCGATTATCCATACACTCTGTAGTCCCAAGGGAGCAAGGTCCACGAAATAAAAGTGAGAAAATGCCCTCTCTTGCTCTATTCATTGCCTGTATTATCTGCAACAGTCATTGATAAATGTGCCTTCATGCTATGTGTGAGAATCTAAAGCTCATAAGCTCTAAGCAGACCCCACTCACACCGTATTACACACATGTACATGAACTTGAGTCAGGAGAGTATAAGGGGTGTATAGAGGAGAGAGGGGCTAGTGGAGCATTTCAAGTACACACACCTGCTGATTCAATCTACTGCTGAGGCTTGTGTGAGGGAGGGAAGGGGAGAGAGGTACCACATCTGGACCTCTTCCTTTGCTTTCAGTATGTACCATAAGCTATGTCAGTTTCCTCTTGCCTGTAGCCTATGCAAACAAACACCCACCACAGTACAAGCAAGCAATGCTTGTCAATAAATGGAAGGGGACACAACTAGGAAACAGCTGTGGCTGAAACAGAAGGTGTCTTTCAAAGGATTGAAGATGTGTGTAGGTGGGGGTAGGAAGGGGAGGGGAGGGAACTGTGTATAGGAGCTCAACTGAAGACCACGCATGTACATGTAGATCTGGACGGAATGTGGGTGTCAATGACAGGAGAAAAAATGGGAGAGCATGTGCTAATGCCCCTGACTGTCAGGGACATTACTTCCCTCTCTACACACAACCTGGCAACCTGTTACACCATGTCAGATTACAGGTACATACATACATACATACATACATACATACATACAGAGAGAGAGAGAGAGAGAGAGAGAGAGAGAGAGAGAGAGAGAGAGAGAGAGAGAGAGAGAGAGAGAGAGAGAGAGAGAGAGAGAGAGAGAGAGAGAGAAAGTCAGTATGACTAAGGAACATTATTAGACTCTGACTCTTGTACCAATCATACCAGCTGTGCATCAGACTGGAGCTGGATCAAAGATACATGTAATTGTATATAGGAGCACAGGTCTACAGTCTATTTACAAAACTAAGAACCAGAGCTGAGGGATTACACGTGTACTTGGTTGTAAGATTACAAGGAGCATACACATATACCTCAACACACTTTATAGCCACGATTGTACTACGTTTTCCCACTCTCTCAATCATACCAAATATGGCATGTTCTCAGTCACACACATAATCAGAATAAAAACAATACTTACAGTTCTTGTACCCTCCCCCTTGCTTGCGGATCCACCCACTGTAACGGCACCGATCGTCCAGCACATCAGGAGCAGAGGCACCCTTCTTGAGTTGAGGTTCCCGAGTCGGAACAAAGTCTCCCTCACCAACTGTGAAATTTCTCGGAATTGTTGCAGGTGGCTTTTTCGGCGGCTTATCCAGTGACCCTGACCGTTCCCTGGTGGGTGCAGTGACAGACCTTTTGGGTAAGGGTTTGTTTGCTTGCCGTGCTGCCGGTTCGTATGCAGTCAGAGTATGGAGAGCGCCCCGTAGGGCAGCAAGCTCTGCAGGCTTTGTGATGCGTAAATGGTCTCGAAGATAGGCATCGTCCAGTTGAGGAAGATCAATACCAGAGATATTGTTTCTCTCAAATGTGGGAATGAGAGTATGGAGATGGATGGACTCCAGCCATTGAGACACAGCTTCTACATCCCACTGCTTGTAGTTCTGAGCCATTGTGGTCCCACTACTGTCAGAAAACGAGGCAGCCCTGGTAGTCCGTCAGGCGTGGGATGGTGAGTGAGGAGACGAGGTGTGATATAAAGCCACTTGCCGAAAACTGGCTCACTCCCCGCTCTCTGGCTATCTCCTGGGTGGAAGGCGTTACTTACTGCACTTTATCGTCAATTACCATTCAATTCCGTCCGTTAAAGCTTTATTAAACACGACAGCTGGGGCAAGAGGGGGGGCGATGACGGCTTACACTTCTTGTGGCGTCACTCGGTTTTTACGAGTAGACTATCTGAGCACGTTTTCTTAGATCTACAGGGTACGAAATACAGACCTCAGCAAGACTGTGTTCTTCAAAGTAAAGCTACAAGCTACCACTTCTCTCCAACTCGGAAATAAACCTTCACCCCTAAGCCCCCGCGAGCGATTTGTAGTCACGTGAAGCATTTGCGCATGCGCAGTCGATCAAATCGAAATTCAAAAGTGAGCGGGAAAGTCTAGACCAGTAGTAAGTGAGCGGAGAAATCATGGAGTTTGGAAGAGCTGGAAAGTCAAAAAGAACCCATTCCACTCCCCAGGAGAAAAACATTCAAGTTGTGGCCAGATGTCGGTAAGAGAATCTCTTGGGTTCAAATGTTTGTAACCCATTTGTTAGTGAACCCCTCTTTGTAATTCAGACCTCGCAGCATTGCAGAAAAACGCAGTGGCTCTCAGAGCATAGTACAGTGCAACTCAAGAAAGGGAGAATTGCAGGTGAAGCAGGAGGTTGGTGACAAAACCACCACGAAAACCTTCACCTTCGACAAAGTCTATGGACCAGACTCACAACAAATTGATGTGTATCGTGGTGTAGTAGAGCCCCTGATTGAGGAGGTTTTGATGGGATACAACTGCACTGTGTTTGCGTGAGTAGATTTCAAGTTCCTGTCTCTGGGGTTGTCTCGTGAGTGATACACACACACACACACACACACACACACACACACACACACTCATGTAGGTATGGCCAGACAGGCACAGGAAAAACGTTCACAATGGAAGGAGAGAGAAGTGTAGATGGCTCCTTGTCATGGGAGGAAGTATGTCATGCTTTATTGCATATGGTGTACATGACTTTGATTATCCATGAGATATGCTTAGATAGACATGCACAGTATGTATGTGTTCATACATGTCCATGTGTGGTTTTAGGATCCATTGGCTGGAATTATTCCACGTTCACTACATGAACTCTTTGAGAAGATTGAAGCACAGGTTAGCTCCACTGGACTCTTCCCCACCCCAGTGTGTGTGTGTGTGTGTTCACATTACAATGTCTTTCAGGATGTGTCAGAGTTCTCTATTCGTGTGTCATTTCTGGAGCTGTACAACGAGGAACTGTTTGACCTCCTTTCTCCTGGAGAGGACTCAGGCACCAAACTCAGGATATTTGAGGACTCGGCGAGAAAGGTCAGCCAAAGCTCGCGAAACACTCATTCATTTCTTCAGTGTTAGCACATGCACAGCATGTTGGAATGTGTGCAGTGCTAGATACAACAGTACATGTATGTGACACTGTATGTGATATGTGCAGGGGTCTGTAGTTATCCACGGACTGGAGGAGCTGCAGGTCCACTCCAAAGATGAGGTCTACTCTATCTTGGATCAGGGCCGTGCCAAGAGACAGACAGCCGCCACACTGCTCAATGCCCAGTCCTCTCGCTCCCATTCCGTCTTCTCTGTCACTGTCCATATCAAGGAGAACTCCATCGAGGGAGAGGAGCTGCTGAAGACCGGAAAATTGAATCTGGTATGTCATCACTTCTCTACACTCTAGCCCCCAAAAATCAAGATTTAGAACTGAAACGATGACCCAATGTGAAATAGCTATTCAATAACCTAAGCTTGTTGCATGCAGCCATGTACAGTAGTACATGTATAGCTGTTTGATACTCTAAACCTTTCCTTCAACATCTGGGGGAAACCCACTGGTAGCTTAATTGGAATATCCCCTTGTATGAAACCCTACATATAGTATACATAAAGATGTGCTCATACACAGATGGCATGCATGATACGTCCTAGTTTGTGTCCTTTGTTATGTGTATCCTCTGGCGATAAAATTCCCTGCTCCACTGTACGTCATGTATGCACCTACATGGACGTGATGTACTAGTGTGGCCTCAGATTACAGCTGTTTCCTGCTACATGACCTTAAGTACTCAGCTTCCCATAACAGGGATATTGCGCAATTAGCATTATGTAATGGTTTGAACATGATGGGTTTGTGTACAGGTTGATCTCGCAGGGAGTGAGAACATCAGTCGGTCGGGAGCTGTGGACAAACGTGCGAGGGAGGCAGGGCAAATCAATCAGAGTCTTCTGACTCTCGGCAGAGTGATCACATCCCTGGTTGAGAGAGCACCACATGTTCCATACAGGTTAGTATAGTACACATTCACATAGAGGATGGTCTGCATGTACATTTTTCGCATTCTACAAAGCTAGCTTCTGGTACCATTGGTCTAGAGAGTGTGTGTGTACCTCTCCTTTGTGACTAGTAGATGCAGAGTCACATGCCTTTCTCACCAGGGAGAGCAAGCTGACACGAATCCTCCAGGACTCATTGGGTGGCCGTACTAAAACATCCATCATTGCTACAGTCAGTCCAGCTATGTGCAATGTAGAGGAGACCCTGTCTACACTGGACTATGCACATCGTGCCAAGAACATCACCAACAGACCTGAGATCAACCAGAGACTCACCAAGAAGGCACTTATCAAAGTAAGCCCCGAGAAGAGCTATGTGGATTATTGGGTGTGGAGTGGAATACTGTGTGATTCATTTTGTTTCTAATGACAGGAGTATACCGATGAGATTGAGAGACTCAAGAAAGATTTACTGGCCACACGTGACAAGAATGGCATCTACATTTCACCAGAGAACTATGCGTGAGTTGGTCGGCATTTATGTGTGTGTGTACTTTGTGTATGTATTCAACTTCTATATAGTGGCATGGAGGCCCTAATCCGATCTCAGAGGGGAAATATTGCTGAATTTGAGGCTGCCATTGCAGCTAACAAGGATGAAATTGCAAAAGTGAGCCTTGTAAAATCCTTTTCTGATCAATTATTTCCTCTTTTCATTCCCTTTCTTCACCTTAGCTCAATGAAATGTTTACAACTTCAAAGGCTGAATTGGAGCATACTACACAGCAGCTAGAGACAACTAACCAGAGACTAGTCACCACGAAAGAGAGTCTGATGTCGACTCGACGAGACCTCTACCAGACATGTGTGGAGAGGGACCAGAAAACCTTCCTCCTGGGAGAACACTCTCACACCGAGCAGGCACTTCTGGGACAAGCAGAGCAGGTGAGGACGTCATTCATTCTGAGCCAGACACGTGTGAGACTTAGTCTCGTGTTGTTCCAGTTGGTAGAGGTGGTGGAGGATGCCATTGGAGATGTGGACGGACTGCACTCAAAACTGGACAGGAAAACGAGAGTCGAAACCAGCAATTCTGCTGCCACTGAGAAGTTCCAGATGGTAGGCAGTGCATGGTGCTAGCATTACCCCACTGGCCTGTAGATATCTACATGTTTACACATTGCAGTCCATTGAGGGAGAGTTTGAACAAATGCATCACAATTTGGAGGAATTTCACAGCTCTCAAGAACAATTCTGTCAAAATCTCTCACAGAGAATAGGCGAGTCCCTTTCAACCACAAGTGTACATGTAACAAAATAACCTTCTCTTTGTGTTCCCTACCATGCTTCCTCCCCTGCTCCCCCACCCCTCCACTTCTCCATCAGATGAGTGGAAGACACAGCAGCAGGGTTGTGTGCAGAGTCTTCATGAGGGTGTGGAGGGACTAGCATCTCTCCTTCGTCTGTTCAGTCAGAGTCAGACGAGTGTTGTGAGGGAGAGGAGCAGTGCTGTACAAGACTCTCTAACTCAGAGTCAGACCAACACCAAACAATTCCAAGTGACTTTCATACAGTCTACACTAGTTACCATATACTCCACTCCTCTCCCTCTTTCTGTGCAGGAATCTCTATTCTCCACTACTGACCATCTGGCAGTGACTCTCCAGCCTCTACTGACCGGCCTTAGTAACCAGTTAGCACTGCAGTCTTCTCTCCTATCTCAGTCCATTACTGGGATCAGAACACAGGTATCTGCTGCTAGCTTACTGTAGCAGACACCACATAAAATGATTGTACATGTATGCTGTGATGTTTTCTCCAACTAGTTGCAATCTCACAGCGAGCATGTGTCCCACTTTGTGTCTGAGCAGAGTCAGAAGATAGAATGGCTTACTTCTGCAGTCCACAGAGAAAACGCTCAACAGGTATGGCTGCAGTCTATGTACACAAGGCAGTGTGTTAGTGTTCAACATATACTCCACTGTTCCCAGCAAACAATGATGAGTGGCCATCAAGATGCTATAGCAACTGCCCTAGAGAAGCAGAGAGCCCTTTCAGAAGTACGTTGTTGTGTGACACAACCGATACTTCCACTTACACTCTGTTTGTTGTATCCAGCAACTGCGAGTCTCAATGATGGCAGAGATGGAGGTCTTACTGCAGAGAACTATGAGACACCAGCAGGAACAGCTGGGTGCTAACTTGGCACTGGTGAGCACCACTACACCTGACATGCACGTGGCATGAATCACACTGTGTGTGTACTGTAGGTGAGTATGGGTATCAGGAAGACAGCCGAGAGTCACCAAACCCACACTGACCTCTTGCACAGGTGACCATGCATTCACAGCTCTGTACATACACCACATGTACTATTGTTGCATTATGTCCAGAGAGTTCTCTGGTGTGAGTACCACTCTGAGAGGGATGGCTGACACCACTGAGAGAGAGACAACTGACATGGCCACCAACATGGACAGCATGCTCACACAGGTAAGGGGTGGTCTAGATGTGGATTGGAGGGCCTGATTTGGAGCTGTTGGTTATCCCTTCTCTTCTGCAAGCATGAGAAGGCTGGAGGACAGCAAGAGGAGTCAGTTCAGAGGGTCAGGTCTGAGCTGGACAGTGGAGTGGCCACAATCCAACAGGTATACAGTGTACTATCCACATGCATGAGACTTCCAAATGTATCCACTTCAGATGACTGTGAGCCATTCAGAGGATCACTGTACACAGCTGCAAGGCATCTCTACTACCGTGACTGATAACAAGCAACAGTTGGAGAGTGAGATGGAGGTATGTGTGTAGTTCAGTTTGTGTGTTGTGGGGTGTGTGTACTACACACACACACACACACACACACACACACACACACACACACACCACACCCTTCAGGTACATGTTTCAACGATGATGGGGCCTTGTTCCACACTGCACTCCTCCCTCGACTCTATGGCCACCGATGGTGTGAGCCAACCTGCATCACAGTGGAAAGACGACTCCGCCTCCCTCTCCTCTGCCATCGGCAAATTTGCTGACTCACAGAGGACTGGCATTGCAGCAGCAGCAAAAATAGTATCTCAATATATCTCAGAGGGCCTTGCCGTGGATTTGCCAACAGGTACACATTTCCACTTTGCCACACAAGCTACATCAGGCAATGGATTATTAATATGACTATCATTTCCAGGCAAGACTCCTCAGCGTCGTGAATTCAGCTATCCTCACCATCTGGCTCAAACTAGGCCCCACTCTGACTTGCTCAGAGACTTCCAACCCTCCATAACACTGCCTCCACTGCCTGAAAGTGATACTGAGGAGGACGAGGAGGTAGAGATACCATGTTACACATACCTTACTTCTGTGCCATGTTCCCAATAGGAGAGTACTGTGGGTGAAGTACTGCCTCCCTTTGATCTGTCTCAGGACAGCAGTAAGTGGAGAGTCTTGAGACAACCACCACATCAGTAAGATACATGTAGTGCACGTGTATGATTGTGTTATAGCTAAAGCTAATCTATGAGACTGAGAATCCACTTCTGTCTTCATTGATAGGTGGAGAGTAGTGTGTCGGTGCCTGCAGTGATGGAGTGCAAGGAGAACACAGCCATCTCCCGACACACCCCAGCTTTCAGCAAGATCCCAGCCAGGAGGAAGTATGTGGCTGGCTCCAAGAGTACTGGTGCCAAGAAGAGACCACTGACTGTGAAAAACTGATTGACATCTAAACTAACTTCTCTTAGATAATTATATATAGCATGCAAATTATTATTCACTTTTATACATATTGATTATACATAGCTGCTCTCTTGCAATACACTTTGTATTTCAATATTGCATATGTGTAGGAACATTACGTGAGAGATTTCTCAAGTTTGGAGAGTCTACTAATAAATGCCTTCTCCTTGTCTTGTAGCTTTTTAAACACTTCAGCCTGTGTGTGTTCAATGACTCACTTATAATGTGTGTAGGTAAAGTGTGTACCATATACACATGTGTCATGTCTGACCTGGTAGGTAGAGAGGGTGTCTGATGTGAGGGAGACCATGAGGGATTTGAGCTCTTCTGGTGACACTGCTCTCAGTAACAGTTCACCTGTGAAGAGATATTCACTAGTCACACACACACACACTATAATTATGGCCAATCTCACTTACTCTCTTTCTCAGTCAAGTTAGACATCACTGGGGACATTTGCTCTGCCTATGAAGAAATAATGTATACAAGAGCATAATGGTTAGGATTGGAGAATAATTCTCTTACATCTGTTTCTTCATTCTCTAATTGTTCTTCATCCTTCACTGCAGGTTGAGGTGCCAGGCACCTCTCATACAGTTCAAGAGGGATGGCCTCATCAAGAGGGGGTGGACAGAGAGTGGTGTGAGGAGGAGGTACCTCTACTGGTAGCTATACATGCACACAGTGGGATGAGAGTACACCTCTTGAACTATGTTGTGAATGTATACCTGTGAGTCAATCTGCAGTTCACTTTGCTGGTCCTCAAACAGGCACTGGAAGAGATGGTAGTGCTGGAACAGACTGGTAGTGACGCACTCTACCACCAGTCTAGCTGTCTGTGGAGTCAGACACTGGACGGCTGTCTGCTGAGACACCCCCACACCTGCCAGCATCCCACGCAGCTGCTGGATATTGTCTGGGAGTGAGAGGCACTGGTCTGAGAAGAGAAAAGATTAATTATCTATACACAAGTACCATGGGGTACATCACACACATACCTTTGATGTTGGTAATAAGGGTATGTACAATTGTGAAGAGGACCGAAGTCTGCTCATCAGTAAACTTGTGTTCACGAGCAAACTTGAGAGGAGTTAAAGAACACTCTATTTGCATTATGTACTAATGTACATGTATGATCATTGCACATTGCCTTCTGTACAACTGTTACTAATTTAGCAGTGGGATATCAATATGTGGCTACGTAATAGTCAACTAGAGCAGCTTCTGATAGATTCTCCTCATAATGGGTCATAGCTAGCACTCCAGCCAGCTTCCTGGGGAATACATCTTTCTGTGGACCTGGCACTGAATACAAGCAAAGGGTGGACTTACTTGGCCATTTGTGTTTCATCCATGCCAGCTAGGTCAGCAGTCTCTCTCCTACCTAGTACCTTCCATGCTAGCTGATCGATATCTGCTGCCGCTAGGTTTACCTCTCCTCCATCATCCTGATAGATTTGTATACTCAACAGGTGTTTCCATGACAACGTACCGTAAGGCAAGCGCTCACCTCTTCGCTCCTTTTCTTGTTGCCCTTGTCCTTGAGGCTAGAGCGAGAACCAGACGAACTGAGCTTAGCCCTTGAGCCAGAACGGGACATTACTACTTCCACTCGCAGATCAATAGCTTATTACTGTGCGCATGCGCACATAAGCTCGTAAAAATTACAAAGTTCAAAAAATATAAAAACGTAAACAATTTCCTAAAAACGTAAAAAACGTAAATGACCAAAAAATACACCACTCTATAGCTGGTCTAGCTGTGTGATGACAGTATTCATATCTGGACGTCGCTGTGGCTCGTGCCTCAAACAGTGTCGAATCAAAGCCACCATGTTAGGCCACTGGATACTGGCAAGGAGATGGTTGCGATGCTCTGTAGGTGCAAGCTTTCCAGAACACATCTCCACAAGGAGAACACCAAAGCTAAAGACATCCATCTTTGCTGACTGCTGGTCTGGGTTGTTAGCTTCAGGAGCAGCATAGGTAGGATTCCCTGGGCCTGCTGTGGTAGTGTGCCGAACAAAGTTGGCAGAACCATAGTCGGAGAGTTTGGCCCTCCAACTGCCTTGATGTGGTTCTAGGAGGACATTTGCACTGCTGACATCTCTGTGGATGACAGCCTCAGGTTGCATGAGGTGAAGGTAGTTGAGAGCAAGAGCTACCTGCCGGGACACACTAACAATCTGTGCGTGGGTCAATTGAGTACCCCCTTCCAAGAGATGGCGGAGACTGGTTGACATTAGCTCAGTCAAAATAATTGGCTCTTCATTATCTAGTGTGGCTCCAATGAACTGCAGCAGGTTTGGGTGTCTGGCATTGGCTGCCATGTTCATCTCTCGTGTAAAGAGCCTCACGTTATGAGCAGACACAATCTGGCGATGAAGACACTTGGCAGCAACCCGATTTCCTCTGAACTTGGCCACTTTCACTGTAGCCCACCCTCCACTGCCAATTTCTTCTTCCAAGAGTTCAATTTCATTTCGTTGCACTACCCAGTAAGGCTGGCTTTGAGGAAGCTGGCCTATCAGCCTCTGGAATAAATCCTGAAAGACTTGGTCAGAATGTTGCAGGCGCATCTCAGCTGTGGTAGCTCTTTCTTGCTGCTGATCAGCTCTTTCATAGGCTTGCTGTAGTTGTTGCTCAGTATCACGCTGTTGCTGTTCAGCGTTTTGTAATTGGGCATCTAAAGTTTTAATTCTGTCTTCAGCTACTTCATATCTTTGGATAGCTCCATTTCTCTCCTCCTCAACTGCTTGTAGAGACCCAGTGAGCTCTTGTAGAGACCTTGTGAGCTCTTGTATCTGTCTGTCTTGTTGCTTCAAAACCTCTTCAGCCATAGATGCTCTAGATTCTGCATCTTCTGCTCTTCGAATAGATGCATCATTTTCCTCCTTGCTATTCTGCAGCTGAGTGTGAAGTTGGGACACAGTCTCCTCTGCCTGGGAAGCTCTTGATTCTGTTTCCAATCTTCTCTGCTGCTCTTCTTTCAGTGATCTGTCAAAGTCTTTCTTCAAAGATTTCAGTTCATCTTCCCGTTGTGCTAGCCTGGTTAATGCACTCTGTGCTCGTTGGCTGGCTTGGTTTGCTCTCTTTTGTTCTGCAGCAATAGTCTGTACTAGTTCATCGTGTTGGCTCTGTTGCTGTTCTAGTAACCATTCATCTTCAGATGTCGTCACCTGCTGTTTGCCTCCAGTATATGCAGTTTGCTTTTGTGGTTGTATTTCACCTTCCGACACTTCCCATTCATCTTCCCCTGCAGCTTGATGGAGTGGTTGTATTGTTGTAGAAGCTTCAACTTCTTGACTCGTCATTGCTTCCTCTTTTTTCTTTGTGTCTTGTACAGTAGTTGGCTTAAATTCTACTGAACTCTTGTGTCTTGGCCAGGTACCATCTGCATTCTGCTTCTCAATAACAATAGTCTGTATGCAGAAGTACAAGAGTGATGTGTGCTCACTAAACATTTGTCATTCATTACCTGCATGTGGTAGAGACCAGCATCCTGCAGGGTTTGATTAGGATCACTCAATAACTCATATGTATGTGGCATGTACCGATGCCACACTCTGCACGGTATATTGGCAGGTATGGCATATACTCTGCGCATTGCAGTCTCAAGAGCAGCTAAAAGTGATTCAGTATACAATAAAAGGTATTATACATGTAATGTATACTTGCTCTGTAAATTAATGTATATTGTGTAGTGCATGTACATGTATGTTAGTAGTATTAGAGCATACACTGACAAATACGCAATGTAGGGACACAGCACACACTCACCAACAGTGTCACCTCTGCTAAAATCTTGAACAATGGTCTCAGTCAGCTTGGGATGCATGGCAAGTTTAAACTCCAGTCTGTACACCTCTACTTGGGGTGCTTCATATACAGACCAAACTCCACTACCTTCCTGGGTATGGTTCTGGAGCCAGGAGCCATACCATACCACTCTACCAGCTTCTCCCAGCCTGCCTCTGGGACCAAACTGTAGTCCACCTCCTCCATTAGATGATCTCTTAGCCTTTCATTTTTAATATCTGGTAACAGAGCAAAATCAAGACTGCATATATACAACACAGCATGACTGTCACTATAGGTGTCTCACCGACAAAGAGATCTGAAGTATACAGAGGTCCAGGGTGGAATGCTGTCTGTCTTGCTGAAGATTGATCCTGTTCATCATATCCAGTGTATTTTTTCCATGCCTTCATCCAACGTACATCTACCAGATACCTACAAAACAAAGAGAACAAGGACTGACGGTACTAACCGACATTGCCTACTGACTGCAGCTAGAGCACGTATCTCTCACCATATATCTCCCTGCTTCAACTTCGTATTCAAAAGTTCGCGTACTACTTGTCTTTGAGTGTCGATATGAGGAACAGAAAGTGCATCTCCCATCCGAAGTCTGCGGCGGCGGCGCGTAGATCTAACAGCCACTCTGCTAACAGCCATCTCAGTGCACAGTGCTACGATTCTCCACTTTCAGTTTTAATTGGGCTTCAATTGGAATAGAGGTGGGTTTAGAGGCTACAATGGTTTTGTAAGTTATTTTTCAACTGGTAGACTTCCAAGGATACATATACCTGCCGTCAGGTTTGCATGTTGATAATGATAAGTTCTTGTTGGGTCTCTACAGTGTGGATGTAACAGTGAGTGGATGCGTAATGGAGACTTCATTCCTACACGTATGCAAGCTCAACAAGATGCAGTGAATGTAGTGTGTCGAATGAAAACCAGACAGAATGTGGAGAACACAGTGGGACGCCTGTCACTTGCAGAGTGAGGAACACATACACATGCACAGACTGATGACTTCCTTCAGTACCCAAGTACACGTGACACTGACCACAGACCGGAACAAAATATTCAAAGCCCTGCAGCCTCTGGAGCCAAAGGGAACTATCAACTTTGTGACTGCCATCAGAATTGCTTATGTCAGTAACACACACACATGCACAGTCTTCTACTCTTATTCAGTGTGGTGGTAACTGGCGTGTATGATATACACTTCACTAGTCCATTGCTGGGATCAGAAGCTTGTGAAAATTAATGTTCCAAAAATGTAAAAAAAAACGTAAATGTACAAAAAACACACCACTCTAGAGCTGGTCTAGCTGTGTGATGACAGTATTCATATCTGGACGTCGCTGTGGCTCATGCCTCAAACAGTGTCGAATAAAAGCCACCATGTTAGGCCACTGGATACTGGCAAGGAGACGGTTGCGATGCTCTGTAGGTGCAAGCTCTCCAGAACACATCTCCACAAGGAGAACACCAAAGCTAAAGACATCCATCTTTGCTGACTGTTGGTCTGGGTTATTAGCTTCAGGAGCAGCATAGGTAGGATTCCCTGGGCCTGCTGTGGTAGTGTGACGAACAAAATTTGCAGATCCATAGTCGGAGAGTTTGGTTATCCAACTGTCTTGATGTAGATCTAGGAGGACATTTGCACTGCTGACATCTCTGTGAATGACAGCCTCAGGTTGCATGAGGTGGAGGTAGTTGAGAGCAAGAGCTACCTGCCGGGACACACTAACAATTTGTGCGTGGGTCAATTGAGTACCCCCTTCCAGGATATGGCGGAGACTGGTTGACATTAGCTCAGTCAAAATAATTGGCTCTTCGTTATCTAGTGTGGCTCCAATGAACTGTAGCAGGTTTGGGTGTCTGGCATTGGCTGCCATGTTCATCTCTCGTGTAAAGACCCTCACGTTGTGAGCAGACACAATCTGGCGATAAAGACACTTGGCAGCTACCCGATTTCCTCTGAACTTGGCCACTTTAACTGTAGCCCACCCTCCACTGCCAATTTCTTCTTCCAAGAGTTCAATTTCATTTCGTTGCACTACCCAGTGAGGCTGGCTTTGAGGGAGCTGGCCTATCAGCCTCTGCAACACATCTTGAAAGACTTGGTCAGAATGTTGTAGGCGCATCTCAGCTGTAGCAGCTAGTTCTTGCTGCTGATCAGCTCTTTCATAGGCTTGCTGCAGTTGTTGCTCAGTATCACGCTGTTGCTCTTCAGCATTTTGTAATTGGGCTTCTAGAGTTTTAATTCTGTCTTCATACTTTTGCATGGCTCTATTTCTCTCCTCTTCAACTGCTTGTAGAGACCCTGTGAGCTCTTGTATCTGTCTGTCTTGTTGCTTCAAAACCTCTTCAGCCATAGATGCTCTAGATTCTGCATCTTCTGCTCTTTGAATAGCTGCATCATTTTCCTCCTTGCTATTCTGCAGCTGAGTGTGAAGTTGGGACACAATCTCCTCTGCTTGGGAAGCTCTTGATTCTGTTTCCAATCTTCTCCGCTGCTCTTCTTTCAGTGATCTGACAAATTCTTTCTTCAACGATTTCAGTTCATCTTCCCGTTGTGCTAGCTTGCTTTTTACTCGTTGGCTGACATGATTTGCTCCCTTTTGTTCTGCAGCAATAGTCTGCACCAGTTCATCGTGTTGGCTCTGTTGCTGTTCGCCTCCATTAGATGCAGTTTGTTTTTGTGGCTGAATTTCACCTTCACACACCTGCCATTCATCTTCCCCTGTAGCTTGATGTAGTGGCTGTATTTTTGTAGACGCTTCAACTTCTTGACTCAACACCACTTCCTTTGTCTCTTGTACAGTAGTTGGTTTAATTTTTACTGGTCTTGGCCAGGTACCATCTGCATTCTGCTTCTCAATAACAATAGTCTGTATGCAGAAGTACAAGAGTGATGTGTGCTGACTAAACATTTGTCATTCATTACCTGCATGTTGTAGAGACCAGCATCCTGCAGGGTTTGATTAGGATCATTCAATAACTCATATGGATCTGACATGTCCCGATGCCACATTCTGCACGGTATATTGGCAGGTATGGCATATACTCTGCGCAATGCAGTCTCAAGAGCAGCTAAAAGAGATGCAAAAAAGTTATACATGTATATATGCATGCTCTGTAAATACAGTACACATAAATGTATGTTATTATAGTATATAGAAATGACATCAGAGCATATACTGACAAAACTATGCAATGTACATGTAGGAACAGAGCACACACTCACCAACACTGTCACCAATGCTAAATTTCTGAATGATGTGCTCAGTCAGCTTGGGATACACAGTAAGTTGAAGCTCTATTCTGTACACCTCTACCTTGCGATGCTTCGTGTACCGACCATACTCCACCACCTCCCTGGGTATGGGTATGGAGCCAGGAGCCATACCATACCATTCTACCAGCTTCTCCCAGCCTGCCTCTGGGACCAGACTGTAGTCCACCTCCTCCATTAGATGCTCCTTTAGCCTTTCATTCTCAATATCTGGTAAATAGAGCAAACTGCATGCAACCACAGCATGACTGTCACTATAAGTACCTCACCAACAAAGAGATCTGAAGTAAGCAGAGGTCCAGGGAAGTATACCGAAAGTCCTACAGAAGATTGATCCCATGGATCATAACCTGTGTATTTCTTCCAGGTCTTTATCCAATGTACATCTACCAGATACCTACAAAACAAGGACACGCATAGAGTCGAGAGACTCACCCAACCTTATTAGATAGGCGCCTCTTACCATATATCTCCCTTCTTTAACTTCTTGTTCAGAAGCTCGTGCATTACTTGTCTTTGAGTGACGATATCGATATCAGGAACACGACGCGTATCTTTTCGGCGGCTCCAAAAAGCCATCTCAGTGCACACGATCCTTGCGTTGCGCTTCAATTAGAATAGTACCTGGCGAGTGGCAAGTGGTTGATAGGAGGTTGAACATGGGTTTAGAGGCTACAATGGTTTGGTCAGTACTGGTAGGATATCAAGGATACATATAACTGTCATCAGGTTCTCTTGTTGGTCTCTACAGTGTCGACAACAGTGAGTGGATGCGTAATGGAGACTTCATTCCTACACGTATGCAAGCTCAACAAGATGCAGTGAATGTAGTGTGTCGAATGAAAACCAGACAGAATGTGGAGAACACAGTGGGACTCCTGTCACTTGCAGAGTGAGGCACACACACATGCACACACACAGACTGATGACAGCTACTTTCTTCCAGTACACAGGTACACGTGACACTGACCACAGACCAGAACAAAATATTCAAAGCCCTGCAGCCTCTGGAGCCAAAAGGAACTATCAACTTTGTGACTGCCATCCGAATTGCTCATGTCAGTAACACACACACATGTACAACCCCTGTTTTCTACTACTATTATTTTGGTGTGGTGTTCACTGGCACGTATGATGTACACTTTCGCTCACTTTGCTAGTTGGCACTCAAGCATCGCCAGAATAAGAACCAAAAGATGAGAATTGTGGCTTTCATTGGTAGTCCCGTCACTACCACCGAAAAAGAGGTGGGTGTAGTAAAAGTATGTGTACATATGCAGTTAGCAGAGTGCAATTGGTGACAATTGTTGTACCACTTCTCATATAGCTAACAAAACTGGCCAAGAGACTGAAGAAGGAAAAGGTGACAGTGGATATAGTCAACTTTGGAGAACCAGTGAGCCTGTGTCACATATCATCTCTTGTTTCGCTGTGCTACATTTTTTCCCCTTTCTTCCCCCTTAGGAGGAAAATACCGAAAGACTCTCCAAGTTCATTGATACACTAAATGGCAAAGACAGGACCAGGTCACTACTTGCATGATGTAGTGTGCATCATATCTTGCCATATGTGTACATATTTTCACTCTCTCATAGTCATCTGGTGACTGCTCATCCTGGTCCACTACTCTCTGATATTCTCCTCTCTTCTCCCATCCTCACTGATGAGGAGGGGGCCCCCCTTGCCCCCCTTGGACAGGGCTTCGAGTTTGGCATCGACCCCACTGAGGACCCAGAGCTGGCCATGGTACACACACAGACATACATGCAGTTTTCAAAAGTCTCATAGTACATGTATGTAGAGTGCTGTACATGTATTAATCATACTTGTTGTGACAGGCTCTACGTGTGTCCATGGAGGAGCAGAGACAGCGGCAGGAGGAGGAGGTGAGGAAAGTGACTCAGGGATCCACTGACCAACCCACTCCTGCTGAAACAGCACCAACAGGTATCTAGGCCTAGGCTATTACACAGCTTCTGACTCCTATAAAGAAGTCAAAAAGACTGTATGTATATGTACTTATGATGCTATTCTTATGTGCAGATATGGCAGTACAGGAGAGTGGTGCTCTGGCTCAGGCTAGTGCTGCTGACCTGCCCTTTAACCCAGTGAGGATACCACAGTCATGTTCCTGTAACTGACCTGGCATTATGGTATGCATGTACTTTTCTCTACGCAGGCATTTACTGGAATGCCTGCTCCATCATCAGTAAGTATTGGTAGTACATTCTCTGCATACAATACACCCTCAAGGATAAAGGCATAACTGCTGACAGATGCGACCTACTGATGTGGGCAACATGAATTGATCTCAATCTCTTGTGTTTGTGTGTTCAGGATGTGTCTGGAATGTCAGAGGAACAGCAGCTGGCCTTGGCCATGCAGATGTCAATGCAGGGAGCTGGTTTGGAGGCCATGAGTGGACTACTGCAGAGTGATGGAGCAGAACCAGAGCAAGAGGAGCAGGTACCTGTGTATGATATCATGTGCACACTAAACACAGGTGGATATTTTGGAGTTGATACAAACTGATTTTTTTCTAATAGCAACCCAAAACTGAAGGTACTGAAGAAACAGAGGAAACAAATGGTAGGAATGACAAAATGTTATCTTATACACTTTGAGCATCTGCCTGCTAAGTCCCAGGTATGTGTATAGTGTATTATGTACTGTTGCAGATCCACAAGGAGCTGAGATTGAGGAACTAATGCAGAACAAGGACTTTCTAGAGTCTGTGCTGAGCACCCTGCCTGGAGTCAACCCAGAGCAAGCACTGCTCAACCTCAGGGAGATGACAGAGGCCGCTGGCTCCTCCACTGGTCAGACTCAGGAGGGAGACGACGAAGAAGAGAAGATGGAGGAAGGAGAAGAGGAGAAAAAGGTAACTATTTCCTTTCGTATAAACATCTGTTGATTAAATCTTTGTTTTACAGGATGAGAAAACTAGCTAGAGACTCCCTTCACTATCATCTCACTTGTAATCATAATATCTGCTGCATTGAACAGAAGTTATAAATGGTGTATTGATGTGAGTATAACATGCAAATGGTGCCTACACAGCACATGTTGTCAAAGTGAACCTTAAAACTATGTGTCCCATACACTTGATGTAATGACGTGATGTACATGTACAGGAAGGCCTAATTGTCGGTAAGGGGAGACAGAGATGGTGCATGTGGCGATGGATGTTCTCCACTGGATAGAGAGAGTGAGAGTTGTGTCCTCTCTGATATAGTCTCTGACAGCTTTTGCACTGCTGTGCCGGTAGAGTCAGCTACTAGACGTGCCACGTATGCTGCCTTCTCTGCCGAGCTATAACCTTTGGGATAGCTAATGTTGGCAGGTGTGTGGATGAATGGTGCTGCTGGCCCTGTAGTGTTCAATGTTGGAGAAGTAGTTTCGTCTCTCCCAGAGAGGGGTTCAGACTCTGAGCAGTATTGCTCTGTGCTATGATAGAGAGCACTGTGTTTTAGTGGCGAGGATGGATGCCTGTTAATAGTACTGGTAGGGCCTGGTCGACTGGGAGAGTGAGTCAAGATGTAGGAGGCTTCATCACCAGAGGAATATCCCTGTGAGTCCAAATGTTTAGAGGTAAAGTGGTAGGAAGAGGGTTGTTGGCTGAGTGTACGATGTATGTGATCCAGAGGAGTCACTTGAGTGAGGTCAGGTTCGCTCAGAGTCCTCTCGGGGGTGTGAGGTCTGAGTCTATGTAGAGCTAGTTTCTGCACCGCCATCCCTGTAGAGTGTGCCACCCTCTCTGCTGTGTACTGTGCCATCTGCAGTGAGGTGAGGTTGGGAGGTGGAGAGAGGACAGCAGGGGCATGGACTGGGGTGGAGCGGGTATGAGAACGACTTGTGCTTGTTTCAGCTGGAGAGGTGTGGTGAGGGGATGTAGTGGAGTGTGATTTTCTTCTACGGAGTCTTCTCTTGCCTGCTGTACGATGGGATCGAGATGTACTATTTGACATCACAGTGAGGTCATCGTTTGCACTACTACCACCACTGGCTTTACTAGGCTGCAGGAGATATGGAAATATATCAATTAGCTTACACATCACTAGTATGGCTACCTCTGTGTTCTTTGAGGAGTCTCTGGAGGTGAGAAAATCCCAGGGGTCTCTACTGCTGATCTCTTCTGGTACAGGAGACACACTGCCAGCACTTGGCTTGCACCTTACCCTGATCTGTAAAGCATGCACACGCACACATGCACGCGCACGCACACACAGTACATATGTATGAATATATCGATCATTGAATGCATACCTTTGTGTTTTTAGTGAGTGGTTTATCCCGTGACCTATTATCATCCAGAAATGACCACACCTCTTTACCCTGCAATGTATATATTTTGGCTAACCAAGTATGACATTCTTCAGTTGTATATACTCACGTCTTTCTTTGCCATCTTCAGTCCTAACACAAGAGAGTATACATAAAGTGTTTTCTACAGAGGCTAATTCCATTCTGACCTCTTCTCCTGCGTTGTCTGTTGGCGGTATTTGTTATCCCTCCCTCCACCACATCATCCCAGGCTGCCCTCGGAGAGTCGGCCTCAGACTGCAGCAGGTGTAGACCACAGTACCTGTATCCAGTCTGGTAGCCCTAAAGAGTGCAGCCAAATTGGATGAGAGTAGATATAATGCCACAGTTGTGAAGAACCACTAATATCCTACCTTGTTGTCCAGCATCCTCATGAGGGCTTCAAATGCCATCTGTCCTCTCTTAGTCCACACTTTGGCCCCTCCTACATCCCCTTCTTGGGCACGCCCCTCTTCCAGTGGTACTTGCATCAGATTAGTTATACCAGCCGAGATTGCTGCCACCTGGAAAACAGTGATTACATCATAATTACATCACAGTTGTCTGGTCTCGATGTCCTGTGACACTTGCCTGTATCTGACAGGCCTGGATGAGGCTGTACATAATATGGAAGCATTCCTCCACACAACTACCCACAGCTATCAGGCCATGGTTACGTAGGATGAGAACCTGGCATTGGGAGAGAGATACATTGAAGAAATAAGTATATGAAATTATAGCCCGTTGCTAGGTGGTTGCTATGTTTATAGTGGCACTATAAATCTGCCACAACACTACAAGGTGTGAAGAGTGACTATATCTAGTGTCAAGAGTGCCTATATCAGGGTGATTATATCTGATTGGTAATTACCAATTGTTGAACCACCTAGCAGCTGGCTATAAATCAATTATCACACCCCTAATCGGTATGTTGCGGTTTATAGGCCCCCTCCCCTGGGGCCTATAAACCAGCTTAGGGGTGTAATAACTAATACGAATTGCATTTGCTACCTTGCTTTTCCCCAGAGTCCTAGCTAACTCTTTCTTCTCCTGTCTACTAGTGAGTGGCCATCTGCTGTTATAGTAAGATACCTTCCCCAGCTGCAAAAGTAGTGCAACACAATCAATAGAACAGAGTATATGCATGTGGCGATAGACATATAGTATTGCTCACACTGATTGCTTCCTCAGATATTGGCAGGAGACCACATCCCATAGCAGAGATCTGAAGACCATACACGACAACAAAGGGTCACGTATCATACAGATCTCAATGTCTGTACCGCTGTTCCTGCGACTGTATGTAAGTGAATGATACACTTCACATCTCTGCGGGCTCCATATATGGCAGAATGGAGCTCCACACCAGATCTAGTAACTCCAAACTGAGTGCTGCCTGGATCCAGTATGATCCCTTCATTATTGACCCTTACGAGACTGGAAGCTGTCACTTCACTGTAGAGTAGGCCAAATGGATTCATAAGAAACTCTTCTCTCTCTGTCATCCCCTGAACCTGCGTGACATACCAAAAGGGGGCGGGGCTGACATTTGCATGGCATGGCTCACAGTAAAATGGTTTGATACTCAGTAAAACTGTGCACTCACAGATACGTGGTTTTCCACTAGTTGACTCCATCCAAACCAATCTACAAGACGGCACAACGAAGCCAGCTTGCAGCGAAGCTGTCTTTCGGACAGAATGTAACGCGAGGCGCGCGCCCCTCGGAGGTCGTTGATCGGTAGTACACTTGACCCTCCTGATAAGCCAGCGCTACCTCCTCCTCTATGTGCTGCCTCCACTGCAGTGGCTGGCATAACATTGTCTTGCAGTCTACCGATAGCGCGCAATTTGGGCGGGCTCCGTGAACCGTCCAGTTGTCCTTGCAAAATTCCTTCCAGCTCTGTACGGAACGCATGACTACCAAGGATCTTGGTAACTCGTTGCTCCCTCTCGAGTAGGCGGAAGTCTCTTTGCAAGCTGTATGGCCGCTTCTCCTTCAAAGCGAACATCATAGACCACTGTTGTTAAAGTGGGCGTATAATAACCGCAAACCATTCCGGAATTCCGCTTCGCTAACGGAACCGCGCGTAAATAAAAATGCGAAAAAGCATCGATTTCGACATTCAAATCCCAGATACACTGAAGAAAAGCAAAGATGCTAGCACTCCGCAAGTTGATTAATAAACCAAAGGTAGAATATTAGATCTACTTTTCTTCTATAATATTGCATTCGTTTATCAAGAGTCTATATTTATTTCTAGCTAACGGATAGCCATCCGTTGTCCATCTTTTACTACTGTGACGAAGCAGTTAATCACCAAATGAGAGAACTTAACTATCTAATGAAGACAACTCCGGACAATCTAGACCGAAGAGCGACGCTCATCAAACAGTTGAAAGAGGCGCAGCACAACCTAATGAATGTCATATTCGCCATTACCCAAGACGCAGTCCCCGAGCATCACACGTGTCGTGATTTCAGGGCCAAGTATCCAGACGATGTAATTGTGGATCAGATCAACGGTGAGCCGAAAAGAAAGCCTTAGGCTTTGAAGATGATTAACAAAAACCGCAAGAATGTGTAGTAGTTGCTGCTCTCGTCCAGCATGGCATATGTGAGGGTGGGGCTGGAGCATATGTTGCACGTTTAGTGAGAGTGGGTTTTGTCTACATAGAGCGATTTGAGATGGAGAGGGGTGTATTTGGTGCTGTGAATTTTGTGTGTACCTATATGCTTGGATGGGTGTGTTGGTTCAACTGGAGGGGGTGTGAAGCTAGGATTACAGTACAAAGTGTAGTATCAGCTGACAATTTGACCCAGGCATTTATTGGGGTCAGTTGGCAATCTCAGTTTGTCACTCTACACACACTACTGTAGTATTTGGTCATGCACTGTCAACAGCAGTAATATATATAGCAATTGTCTCCCATTCTGTCACTACAGGTCCTCTCTGGTTTGGAGCTGAGGTAGGCCACTAAGTACATATTTCTACTATTCATGTGCAAATATGTACCTGTACATATCTGTTCCCAGAAGAGCTTATCGTGTAGTGCATTCCATGTAGTGATTGCGAGGTACAAAAATATGCAATGGATATATTACCTAACATAAGTGCTACTATACATGAAAAGACACAAAGCACTGAACAATTGAGGCATGCACTCTCTCCCGTGCGCAGTGTATGGACGATACAAATGAACTGGGGTTCACCCCTGTCTGCCTCAATGGGACACTGTTATCACTCTATAGATGTAAAATGGAGTGTACACATGCACAGTCACAGCACCATTAGATGTAAACTAAAGGAGTGGCTTAGATACATGTTAACAGCTACGCACTCAGCATATTGCAGTATTGAAAGAAAACCATGACAAGCTGTCTTAGGTTACCTCTGCTCAATAGGAGAACATGTGCTGCTTGATTCAAATGGGAAGTAAACATTCATTGAGTAGTGTTCTCAAAGAAGTGCTTAGGAAATTAGACATTGTTTCCATTGGACCATTCATTGTTTGTATAGCGTGATAAGATCTCTACATGATAAAGACTGTAATAGGATAGCCTAATTCACGTTAGTAGAGTCTTTGTTGATGACATAATCGAAGTACTTCCTAATGATGTAAGAGGTGGGTGTCGTTGTAGCTATGCACCAAGAATGCTCCTACCTACATGTAACCATAAAACACGTCAAAAGGAACCATATATGTGTGTCACACAGACATTCTTGTCAGTACACCTCCATATGTGTGAACACCACACATCTGTAGGAAGATAAAGGTGCATGCTTTCAAAATGCCTAGACACTGTAATATGCTTCCTCAGCCGGTGAACTCTGAAGTCCGGTCGGGTGGTCACCCGAGGTC
This sequence comes from Theonella swinhoei, assembly GCA_963970385.1. Classification (NCBI taxonomy): domain Eukaryota; kingdom Metazoa; phylum Porifera; class Demospongiae; order Tetractinellida; family Theonellidae; genus Theonella; species Theonella swinhoei. Next base: position 1,335,709 of record OZ019950.1, read on the forward strand.
TCAGGGGAATAATGAATACCAGCTATTAATAATTGTATTGACTTTATTATTGTGGTGTAGGTTATACAGCTACCCACACCCTCCTCTAGCACCTTATACTTTATACCTACTTGAGTTTCTCTCTTGATCCCTCCCCCCCCCCCTTCAAAGTGTATGATCTCTTGTGTCTGGGGTCTTCACACATTTACTGGGTCCTCCCTCTCTCATTCACAAACCTCTTGTCTCTCCTCTCTCCAGTGTATTGCAGCAGGTTCACACATTCTGAATCATGAACTCGAGTCAGAACAACTCCGCCCATTTGCCCTGCAGCTCTCCAAGGCCATCAGTCGTGTGAGAGTAGCCATCAAGGAGCAGTGCCTCACCAACAGACAAACCTACACACAGAAGGTGGGATGTCTTTATAATTATATAACTCCTTTAATTAGTATATCCTGAGTGCTATATTATAACTCATTCCACTGTACCAACTTACTTGTTATTACGTATACACATATTAGATTTCAAGACAGCTATATATATATATATATATATATATATATATATATATATCATTGAGGAATGATGTGTTGAGTGGGCTCTGTTGTAGGATAATTAGATGATTCAATTATATCACCACAACTGAGGCCTGTCCTAACCAATATCACTTCATGCCTTTCTGTATCATGCATGACTCCAGAAATAGGGACAAGGAATTATGATATCTATCATATCATGTACATACCAATAATTCAATCCCTTCACTGTGTTGACTGAAGGACAACAAAAGGTTTTAAGTATGTCTCATGCATGTTTTACTGGAGTTCAGTAGCTGTATAGAGCGAGCTAGTTTATTGTATAGAATGTTAGTCCTCAGAACATGTGTAAATTGTACACAGTGACTGGATTACATGTGTACACACCCTTCTGTCAACATAAATGTATTAGATCTCATGACACTTGCTATAGTGTTCACTGCCTGTTAGGTCGCATGATATATGTATAGTGCATCGTGTTACCTTGTAGCGCCTGATACACTCAAATACACACACTGTGCATTACATAACACTTAAAAACAGTGCAGACCTCAGATATTCCCCCATCTATCAGTTCTTACCCAAGTCCCCTTCAGGATGCTGACAGACAGAAGGGCACTAGCAGCCTTATCTGCTCAGTAACACCCATTTCTTTCCCCTAGTACACAATGTATGTATTGTCCAGTCAACCACACTTTCTTACCAACTTCCTCCACCTCCCTCCCACCATCTTCCTCCACTTTCCTCCATGTATGTGTGTATATACATACAGTGGGGGTGAAGATTCTCTATTGGGTCATATATATAGAAACTGCCTGAATACACTTTCCTGTGTATTAATATTTGATTACAAACAAGAAACTGCATCACTTTTGACTCATCCTTTGTCCTATGAACCACATCCTTCCCTTTTCCTGCATCATGTCAACTTCAGCATGAAAAGATGTTTACATCTATGCTTCTGTGTGTGTGTGTGTGTGTGTGTGTGTGTGTGTGTGTGTGTGTGTGTGTGTGTGTGTGTGTGTGTGTGTGTGTGTGTGTGTGTGTGTGTGTGTGTGTGAGTGATCCCCAATCATGTGTGTGTGTGTGTCCTCCAATCGTGTGTGTGTCCTCGTGTGTGTGTGTGTGTGTGTTCTCATGTGTGTGTCCACTACATAAACCTTTCTACTACTATGTAGTATTACCCCCACACACTTCACATATTGTGACCGTATATTCCCAACTGCACAAAACTAGATATATTATGTCGTCCGTTACTTGAACAGTGCACACACCAACACACACACACACACACCTACACGGAGGAAGGTATCACTTTCCCTTCTCTGTCTACATCACCCTTTGAGTGAGCATGCAATGACCCAGAACAATCTTTAAGAGGATATAATATAATACTTCTTTCCTCTCCCTTCCCCTTTCTTCCTCCCTGACTGCCTGTCTCACTACCTGTCCGCCTATATCCTGCCTGCCCCTTCTTACCTAATACCCATAGCATCATGTGACAACTATCACTGTCTGTATGTGAGTCAGTCAGTCTTGACCATCATCCTCTCGGCCTTCCCCTACAGCAGCCTTACAGTAGCATAACACATGCATTGCAAATATCTCACTTCCCTTCTCAGTGAAACGTGATTATTTTTTATTTCCTTCCTGTTGTAAGAATTATAAATCCCACACAAGAAATTCTCAGAACAGCATCCTCTGCCCTTCCCCTACAGCAGTGTACAGTAGCATGACACATGCATTGCATTCATCTCACTTCCCTTCTCAGTGAGACCATGATTTTTTTCATTTCCTTCCTGTTGTAAGAATTTTCAAGAAATTCTCAGAACTAACACTACACATGATACTCATCATCCTGTTATGGCTCTTACTATCCACACTCAATTACAAAATTCCCCATGTAGCTACTTACATTAATATTGAAAACCAAAGAACAGAGTAGTTCCACACACTTCATTGTGTCTCCCCCTCCACCTACAGTTGAAAGATATGTTGCAAGAGTTCGATGTGATGTGGGCTGACTTTGAATTCCGGTGAGTTGCTGAATGTCTTCCTAATGCTTTCCTAATGATACGCCTACATGATGGTCTCTCTATTGACTTTATATATACACTCATGTATGCTTCCTTCTCCCTCTCCCTGTCCTCCCTGACATGTGTATACAGCTATGTAGGTCTAATGTGCAATGTGAAGTCTGAGAGGCAGTATTACCACCAGCAAGATGTCATTGTCCTCTTCTGTGAGTCCACACTAAGGTGAGGAGCAGCAAATAACACACTTCATTCAGGAGTTCCCCTTAATTAGAGAGGTTCACTGCATATGTAGGAAACTGAGGTTTCACTGCCTGTGGCTGAAAGTGAACATGGGAAAGTAAATGTGTACATATGTCTGGACATTCCCACCCCCCCAATCTTCAAAACAAAGGCTCAATGAGACATAACACACCACCCAGAATGCTGTGGTTCCAAAGAATTTACCAATACAATACTGTTCATGTTCAATATGCCACACCTTCCCCACTTTCACTGTGTATGTGTACAGAGCTCTGAAGAGGGATTACATCAACCATGACATGATCGAGATGATGGATCCCTCCATCATGTTTGCAATCCCAAGGCTCGCCATCGTGTGGTACGTCACTTACACCTCATTCACCCAGTCAATAGTTCCACACACATGGATATTCAGTGATATATTCTCTCTCCTACCGTATGCAGTGGACTGTTGATATATCCAGATGGCCCACTCAACCCTTCCAGACCCACCAAAGAGTTGCCCCCTTTCTTTAGAGGATATCAGCAACTGCTTGCTAGAATCAAGTGAGTTCAATGTGGTACACTCTCCCATCACAATGTAGTTCCCCTTCACTTTGAGACATTCTCCCAATAAAATACTTGTGGCCCACATAATGTCCCCAAAGGGTATATTGTCTTACAGCTACTTCCTAATCACATTAGTATGTCTGAACTTTGCTTTGGGTTCTTAGTAAGTGGTATCTGTCGGAGCATGTCACCTTTACAATTCAAACATGTCACACTCACTTGCACATGACATCCTCTGACCTCTCCACTTCTACACCTTCCCCTCCCCTCCTCTCCTAGAGAGCTGCTGGGATACCTGACAGAAGAGCAGCTCATTACTCTAGAGAAGGCTCTCTGTAGTTCTGAGGGACTAGGTTCTCTCAACTTCCATCCGCCCAAGAATCAGCAGTTTGAGAAGACAGCCGCTCCACGACCACTCAGTGATGCGACAAACTCATCTCTTCTTCTCACCAGTGAGAGCTCGCCTCCCTCTTCTCCCTCTCCCTCGGCCCCCTCCCCCTCCCACTCCTTGCCCTCTCAGTCAAGCCCTGCGACCCCTGATCCACAACGAAGAGATGCACTTCTGAGGACCTCTTTTTCCCACCAACGAAGTCGCTCTCTTGATTTGACAACACAAGTACTCGAGACCCGCGAGCAAGTAGGACTAGACCTAGTGTCTCATCCACTCAACAGTTATGTAGCAGTAACAGCTGCCATGTCAACACAAGAAACTGCAAGTGAAGGTTCCACTGCAATGTCCTCTGATTTGCCGGGTTTTGAACTAAACGAGAGCACCGGACCTGCTGTGATGGAGAGAGAAGACGAGTCCTTTCCTCAATTTGAGCCTAGCCATCCCGTAGTCAACGACCTTCCCATGGCCACACCCTCCATCATCCCAGGACCTTTGGTCGCACAGGACAAGCACACTCACCCTTTGTCGGGAGTATCACCCACAACTCCACGTAAGCAGTCCCGTAAGTCTGGTCGACGAAGCAGCCAACGTAGCAAGGGTCCTGCAGGGTTCGCCAGTGCAGACGACCTAATGCACAGACTCTTCGTGGCAATCTCAGGAGTCGCTGACCAGTTGCAGACAAACCACGCCAAGGATCTGCGTGTCATTCTAAAGCATGTGTTTGCTGTGTGTCAGAGTGATCCTGAGCCACTGGAGACAGACACAGCCGGAGATAAGATGGACGATCGGGAGAGTGGTCATGAATTCATGATGGAATCCAGTCCAATATCTCCTCTATCTGCTGCTGAAGGTGTGCAATGATAAGGAATGATAGCGATGAATGATAGCAAGTCCAAATTGTGTGCATATTGGCCATAATATTGACCATCCTATGTCTCTGTCCCCGGCAGGTTTAGGGTTAACACCTTCCATCTCCCTTAGTCACTTGTCTTCTAGTCAAAACTGGGTGCCTGACAGAGAGTGCCTCAACTGTGCCGCCTGCAATGAGACCTTCTCCTGGAAGAAGAGGAGACACCACTGTCGCAGCTGTGGCCAGGTTAGACCTTCATTCTCATTTGAGCCAATGTGGGATGACTGTACAATAGGTAGAACCAATGTGGGATGACTGTACAATATGCAGAGCCAATGTGGGACGACTGTACAATAGGCAGAGTGAATGTGGGATGACTGTACAGTAGGCAGAGCCAATGAGACAGATTCTCATGATCGCTGTATATTTCAACAGGTGGTGTGCAGTCGATGTTCCCCAAACTCACTTCCTCTTCCTGCCAGCGAGGGAGGGAGAAGGGGATGGGGACAGATGTCAATGGTACGAGTGTGCACCTCATGCTACCTACATCAGCTGGGTGTGGCTGTCCGTGTCTCGGCAACAAACCACACCTCTTCTCCAGTTCATGCACTTGAAGTATTGTAGAAGTCAACAACCACCACCACAATATAGAACACAACGTAGAAACTGACATATAACCATGCATTTTTTTGTGCACATTTTCAACTACATACAGTCACAGCCACAGCCTAGCTGATATATGGTCATATAGATTATATCCATCTGCATTTATGTTCTGACAGAAGCCACATTATAATCCATTTCTGCTAATATAATTATTATTGTATAGAGATGACCAAGTATATACATGTAATTGCCTGCTATGATAACTAATGTAAATGTAGCATTAAAACAGATGCACAATGACATGGCATATGATGGTATTATCAGGATATATGCACAAAATACATGTATATACATGTGTGCCGTAATGATATGCACAACATCACGAGTGAGTAGGTCAGTTTGGCTGGGGAAGTGCAAGCCAACCAGTTACATGGTGATAGATACAGCTATAAAGTAAGGTTGGCTCTATAGGAGTACACCTACTGACTGGGAGTGTTCACATACTCATTAGCAGTGTCCACCCCCCTGCTTTCTGGCAAGTGGAGATACCGACATTGATCTCCAAATGTACAGCCAGTCGAACGCCAGAAACGGCACTCTTCTTCTTCACTCACAGGGACTCTCCTCTTGGGCCTAGGGGGGAAGGTGCAAGGTAAGTATCCGAGTATTGCATCTTTTAAAGATCTATTCTAGATCTGTTAGTGCCTCAAAATGATTTCGTGCTGCCCATACTCACTGTACATCTCATGATCAAACTCACTTTTGCACTGAAGGTGATGCAACAGGCCTTCCAGCATTCTCAGGATAGCGGAGGACTAGGGAGCACCCACCAATAGTATACCCCTGTACGTTAACCACAAGAATTTCATGCATATTAGCTACATTGTACATGCACACACCACACACGCTTTTCACCTGCAATTTTTTAAGTGCCATAGCTGCTGACTCAGGTCTGATGTAGTTGACAAACGCACACCGTCTCTCATAGAGTACTCGTACTGACCCCACCTGTCCATGTCTGCACAACACCACACATACAATGTACTAGTGGTGGGATCATTGGGATCATTAACATACTGACTATGTTGATAATTGCCTTACAGAACACTGTAAAGATATGTAGCTAACCTTTGGAAGAGTTTGGTAAGCATGGGTTGTGTGAGTGAGCGTGAGTTAATATTACCCACCCACAGTGCACAGTTCTGAGGCACAGTACTGTGGAGGGAGAGAGAGAAGGTGAGAGCTGTGATACAAACTGGTATCACTTTACTCACGTTTGAGGGAGCATCCTCGGAGGGATTTCAAAGCCACTATGATTGTAGACAGGAGTGTAGTTATCAGGAGCCCTTGGCTTCTTCTGACCTCTGCCACCTTACATCACAGAAGGAAAAAAAGAGATGACACACACCTTAGGCTGTTATACACAGTATGTCCAGCTAATGGTGATAAGAGGTGCTGTTCTTATTACCTGTCCTGTTGACCATTGCATCTACAGCAGCTGCTACAGTGTGGTGTTCAGCCAATGCCGCCTTACTGGCCTCGATTGGGAAACCCATACTCTGAAATGAGAGAGAGAATGCACCATAAAGCACACGCATGCACATGTACAGTAAAGACTCTATACCTGTAGTTGCTCTAGCTGAACAGCCTCCAGTTGCTCCCCAGCCTCTGTGTAATCAGGTTTTAGCTCCAGTGCCCGAGTAAAAGCAGTTACGGCAGCTTCATATCTCTACATATAGACAATACAATCATTACAGAGAGTAAGTGTACAGAGAGGCACATGTGTACATGAGCACGCACACATGCACACACACACACACACATGCACACACACACACACACACACACACACACACACACACACACACACACACACACACACACACACATAAAGGAGCTGACCTTGAGTCCGGCCAGTCCTCTTCCTCTCCTGTAGAATCCTTTAGCCCAAGTGATGTCTATTCTGAGAGCAGAATTGGCATCCGCTAGAGCCCTATACACCAAAGGCATTGGAAGTCATCACAACTTTTACTGACATGTACACAGTTGCCACATACTTGCTATACTCTTGGAGATAGTCATAACAGAACGAACGATTCCCAAAATATCTGATGAAGGACAAAATAAATGAATGAGGTGAATAAAAAATACACTGATCGGCTCTCTAACTACATGTACCTGTGATCAAATGGATAGAGAGTAATGGCATCTGAATATTTACGAACGGCTTCATCAAATTCCCCTGCCTTTGCAGCCCTATTGCCCTCTCCAGCTAGCTGCTTACTCTGGGGAATGTTGGCCTCGTAAAACTTAGCCTGCGTGTGGAGAGAGACACCTCACCACTAGCAATGTCTACTGCTAGTTAACATCAATGGCTACATTCCAACCGTCAAGTATACTACAATGTACATGTATATCTCTCACACACACACACACACACACACACACACACACACACACACACACACACACACACACACACACACACACACACACACACACACACACACACACACACACACACACACACACACACACACACACACACACACACACACACACACACACACACACACACACACACACACACACACACACACACACACACACACACACACACACACACACACACACACACACACACACACACACACACACACACACACACACACACACACACACACACACACTCCACTCTTCTCACTTCATTCATGTCAACTGGAGATAAGTCATCTTCTTCATCGACATAAGACGAAGCCTCATATCCATTACTTGTACTATCAGTACTAATTACAGGGATATCCCCATTTATATCTGGCTCTTTTGAGTGACTGGGTTCCTTGTCTACAGTTCGAGGATTCCTGATTTGGTTACTTTTATTTTTTGCTATAGGCTGATGTTCACCCTGGCCAGAATCAGGGCTAGGAGTAGGTTTCTGTCCTTTGGAGGTTTTCTGAGATTCTTTGTATTTATCAGTCGTCGAGAGCTTTTCTTTGCTCTTAGCACGAGCAGCAGCCGATGCTTCGGCCTGCTTCACAAAGGCACTGCTGAAATCCAGCTGAGTATGAAGGAAGGGGAGGAGGGTGGAAAGGGTGATGTCGTGGGAGTATAGGGTTTGGACAGTGAATTACCAGTTACCTACCTCATCTTCACTTGGTATGGAATCTTCATCTCTTTCGTCAAGATGCTCATCTGCCATACTAGTTTTCACTTGCACCTCAGCTGGTTTCTGTTGTTGTCTCACAACCTTATTACCTCCCTTTGTTTCCGGAGGAGCCTTAGAAAGTTCAGGTTGTACAGTTTTATCATTGCTCTTTGGCACTATATCGACTTTATCCTCTGATACTATATCACACTCATTCTCTTTTACTTGGGTTTTAGTATCAGATATACACACATTATCGTGTTGTTTCTGTGGACATGGGCAGAAAGAGAATATTAGTAAGTGCTAAAACATCATACTTTGAGAACTAACAGCTTTCCGCCTCTTTTTAGATTCTTTTCTCTGTTAGGAGATGAGAGAAAGGGAGGGAGGGAGGGAGAGAGGGAGAGAGGGAGAGAGGGAGAGAGAAAGGGAGGGAGGGAGGGAGAGAGGGAGAGAGGAAGAGAGGAAGAGAGGGAGGGAGGGAGAGAGGGAGAGAGGGAGGGAGGGAGAGAGGGAGAGAGGGAGGGAGGGACAGAGGGAGAGAGGGAGGGGATGGTGATATTATTTCCTAAGTATGCATTGTGTGCACAAGTATCAAATGATGGAGTCACCTTTTTATTACGTTGCTTCTTTTTCTCTGCTTGTCTTTTCTCCTCCTCTTCTGCCTTCAGCAGCTCATCGGCATGCCTTGATGCCTCCTGGGAATAATAACACAGAGGTAACCCCATTCCAGGTAAACAAGCTACATACTGAACATACTGCAGTAATAGCATTACCTCGGCAGAAACTTTCCCTTTATAGCTAGAACCTGTAGCACAGAGAAATGGTATGTACTTAGTACCTTTAAGTACACGGTTGAGCTTCTTACTGTAGGATACCCGATTTCAATGTATACACGCATGCATGCACGCACACACGCATGCACACACACACACGCACGCACGCATGCACGCACGCACGCACGCACGCACGCACGCACCACACACACACACACACACACACACACACACACACACACACACACACACACACACACACACACCAGTCCATGAGCTTCTAGTTTTCTTTCCAGCCCTACTTGGTCCATTGAAGTTATGGTAGAGCCTATCACCAAATTGTTTCAACAGGTCATCAGCATAGAGACTAGGGAGAAGATGGCGTACATCAACATTGGCTCCAGACAGCAACTCATTAATTATCATTCTATAGCATAACATTCTTGGATAGAAGCAGTGTCCTGCTCAGTGAGGTGTCCAGATTTCAGCAGGTGAGGACCAAGGACTTGCCTACATGCTCTACACAAGAGGTTTCCTCACGTGTCATCGTAGTAGAAGTCATCGTCTGGGTCAGAGTCAGAGCCAATGAAGTCATCGAGACTGATGTCCTCCCAGTCTGCCAGACAGCTCTCACAGTCACAGAACAAGTGAGGTTCACCACCAAATGAAGGCCGGCTTCCTGGAGGAAGAAGACCGGCCAGCAGGGTAAATTTCAGAAAACTTGACAAGCGGAGGTAAACCGCATGTAATAGAAATCTTGGGGGGCAGGGCAGGGGGGGGGGGAATAAAAACATGTGCGGCTGTATATGAGGTAGGTCTGTTTGACTTAAGGGGGACAAATCTTTGGGGGGGGGGGGGGGGGGGGGGCAAATACCCCCCTAAATGAAACCCTTCTGAAGGGGAGGAGCACAGACACCAGATCATCATACCACCCCCATCACCTTACACTTCAAATCATGTGACACACGTAGTATTATACGCATTCGTGTTGAATGTGCATTATATTACAGAAGGCTCTGTCTCACATATCAATGGGTTTGGCCTAGTCTTGACACTTGTTCCGTGCATGAAATTAATGTGTTAGCACATCACAGGGCATTAGATGTACTCGGAAAGAAAGACACCACAAGAGCCTCATCAGCTTAGAATAAACTACAATGTATGTCTACCTCTTCATCGTGGATGGATGGATGGCCACGAATTGTGCATGCAATGCACAAAAGCAGGACTACACACACAACTGTATTGTGCATATTTGGGTGCATGTATGTGTGTAGCTCTTTCCATGTGCAGAGTTACACTATTACAACTGAGTGTGCACACTTACTGTTATGAGCATGCCATATTTCAGAAAACATTTCACGAAGTGTATCCTACATGACAGAGAAAGTAGAGAGTATAAGAATGTGAAATAATTGAAGCTACTCTTAAAACATTTGTCAGACTTTAAGCCCAACTGTGCGTAAAAGTACCAGCCTGTACTGTTGGAACAAAAGCTACAGATGTGTGCATGTGGTGTACTGGCACTCACTGTAGGTATATCATCATCTTCTTCAGAAGAGACCAATTTAGTATAGGCTGCTGAGATTGCTTGGAATTTCTGCAGGGGTTTAACAAACACACACGTGAAATAGATGACTTGTCGAGTCCAGAGAGGGGTTTACTTTCTGAGCCTCATCAGGATTATCAATATTTTTGTCTGGGTGCCATTTAAGAGCTAATTTCTTGAATCTGTCTCTGACTTCTTTAGTTGTACAACCTGACAGGAGAGAGCGAGGATCGAAAGTTTGCATCCAACAACATACACATGTATTGTGTCTCTGAGCACTGAGTAAACATCGGATATGTCACAAAGCATTGTTTAGCTTCCACAAAGTAGGATAGTGGCTTGCGCAACGTTAGTGCTCCCTTACCTTCCTCCAGGCCCATGATTCTGAGCGCTTCTCGTCTAGTGAGCCCCATTTCTTTGATAGTGGACTCTGGTGATTGAATAATTAAACGTACCTTAAACGCTCAGCAAGGCATTAAGCGCGCTGTCGTTCTAACTCTAAATAAAGCTCACGTAACAACACTTATCCGAGCACTTATCATGCTTATCACTTTTCAAGAAACTTTGGCCGTCTAAAGATGCGTGTTCCCGACGGGTGAGTACAGGTGTAATGTTACGGAAAACTAGTAAGCTTAGCAAGTGGTTCATTGTGTTTTCTCACTAGCTGGTTTGATTACTCTCGTTTCGGGAGTCCTATTGATTCCACCAGAATTGTTGCTATCAAAACACCACTGAAAAAGGTATTTTAAATTGCGTGTGTCTCGGGATAATATAAAACAGTTGTTTTCTCCAACAGAAATTTAACACAGGCAAACCTGCTAGACTCAGTGGAGACTACACCAAGATACTCAGAGGAGTTCCCGTCGAAGAGGAGTGAGTCGGTCTGTTGATCTACTAACTACTGCTCAACACACATTTCTCCCCCCCCCCCCCCCCCCCCCCCCACCGTATTCTTCATCTTCAGATTCACACCTCAGCAGATGTTGCAGCAGTTTGAAGAGAGAGGATGGGACGTGGGACTTGTGGTTGACCTCACGTTCACCGACAGATACTATGATCCACAGGTGAGTTCTACAAATGACACCGTATTTGTTACAACATGTCCATACAGGATTTCATCTGCCGAGGAGTGAAGCATCTTAAACTGAAGTGCCCGGGGCACGTCATTCCTCCTGAGGACATATATCAGCAGTGAGTCAGCTTAACACACCACTGGCCTCTTTTATATACACATGTACACGTATCCCCTCCTTCAATGTCCATTTGTCAGACTCCGTGCTGGAATATCGGACTTCTTGTCAGATCCAAGTAATGGTGGTGGTAAGTACTAACTGTATGTGTATAATATGTTATAACTCTCCCAACCTCATCTCACATTCCCAGCTCTTGTTGCTGTACATTGTACACATGGTCTCAATAGAACTGGATACCTAACGTGCAGGTAATGTATAAATTCCCATAGGCTTTATATATGTCAACTGTAGCACATGACTATGTGTAGGTACCTAGTGGAGGAGTGTGGTTATAATGTAGAAAGAGCCATTCGAGGTTTGAGTTTGAGCTGCAAGAAATTTTGTGTGTATTCTATCAGTGTGATACTGCTGGTCCTTGTACAGCATTCAACAAGAGCAGAGGCAGTGACATAGAGAGAGAGAACTACCTGGAACACCTTAGGAATGGGTGAGTAGCTGTGTAGGCTATGTACATGAAAAAAGGTGTGTGCAGAGCAAACTAGGCAATGGCCGACAGCTGTTTTGGGCTGGTTGACCCTCATCAGTGCTGTGTATGCGTAGCTGCTCTTCGACGGCCTAGATGTACATTAGCTCCCACCTCTCTCTCTCTCCGTTAAGATGCCCCAAGACTGACACCCAATCTCACAGCCCTATAAGACCAACGTGTTCACCAGACAACAAGCAGAAGTCAAATGTGCACTCCAAGAGCCAGTACAGTGTGTGTTATGATGGAGTGAGTCCTGCCACACCACTCGAACACGACTATTGCACCAGCAGCAGCAGCAGCAGCAGACATGTGGGAGGAGAAGGGGGAGGAAGGAGACAAAGGAAGGGGACTGGCTCCAGTGGACAGGTATGGGACTTGAGGATGAAGCTAGATCACAAAGCTGCTAGTAGAGAGGGAGACAGTGCTGACCACAGGGATAGGGGGAGCAGGAGGAGAGAAAAAAGAAGAGGTGGTTTGTAGTTTATTGCACTGTTCTGCATAGGGGTTGACGAAATATGCTAATTTTTTGGCCTATAATTCCATTCTTTTATGCTAAGAAAATTTGCCTATTATTCAACTAGTATCACCTATTATTCAAACATTATTCAAACAATATTTTGACAAGAACACATAACAAAATTAGTATATACATTCTAGCGATATTATATTGAAGTGTTACTGACATAGTCCTCAAGGGATTTTGTTTGCTGTTTATTCTCAAGCATTGAAATGATTCTTTCAGCTACACCAGAGTCTTTTTCCACACTTCAGGATTAGAGTTTGCTCTGAGACTAAAGCAATCTTTGCCTATTAGTCACTAGCATTGAAACTTCACCTATTAGTCAAAAAATTATGCTAGCATATTTTGTCAACCCCTAGTCCTGAATTTTTCGTGCACTTTTGGTAGCCTATTTCTTGTAACAGTAAGGTTTTGTCATCATTAGCACACCACACGGAGCCTTACCAAGTAGAGAGACACCACAGGCACTATGATCATTACCACTCGTGGCAACCGCCTCTTCCGGTGAAGTATCTTTACCACGATGAAAGGCAAAGGCCGCTCCCCAGTTATCACACACCTGCTGGGACTCACGATCACATGTGGACAGGGGCTCACATACACACTCACTACAGTCACGAATACAGTCGCAGTGGAAGGGATGTTAAAAGGAACGAGAGACAGAGAGAGACAGGAGAGAGGGAGCCATTGAGGTGGTGAATGGCACCGATCTCTCTTTTTATATCACACTCAACTTAGTTGAGCAGAAATCTTTACACCACCTGCATGTATTTTTACACTTTACTCAATATGTATACTACATGTCATGTATTCTTTTTAACATGCACACAATTATACACGCAAACACACAAACATTTAAGTTATGTAGTGCTCTAAAGTTCCGTCATCCCCTCTGCTGATGCCAGAGAGTAGAGGAAGGTCTCTGTAGCAGGGTTCATCTTTCGTTTGTGAAGGAGTTCCAGGGAAATTTTGCCCCCCTCGGGGGCCAGACCCTTCATATTGTTGATCAGCTCTTTAGTCTTTTTAGACACCTCCTGGAGAGAGTTTGTCATGTGTGAAATACAGTTCGAAGTATACCGGAGAGAGAGACTTAGTAACCTTGATGGTGGTTGAATCTGTGTATTGGTCACTCTGTACACACTGCATCATGTGCATGGCAATGTCCTTATGTAGCTTGGTCATCATGAATGTATCTGTAGCACATATATACCATCACATGATCAGGTACACGTGTAAATGTGTACTCCGTACCTTTTGCATGTGGAGCCACTGTTAGAGATGCAGCAGGCACTGGAAAGGGGAAGTTTGAAGGAGTCGCATGAAATGGTGTGTCAATGGATGCTCACCATTGACAAAGAGGTCGTAGAGATCAGTCTTGCCCTGCACAGAGGGATCCAGGAATCCTGCCACATAGGTACCGTGTTTCGCCAGCTCCTCCATCTCCCCCTTGTGATCCAGACTGAGCTGAGGGTAGACCACATTCCAGTTCTGACGATGCCACACAAACAGAGGAATGGTCCTGTACACACACACACACACACACACACACACATTCATTAGCAGCTCTACAGAATTATATATATTCTGTCAATATCGTATTGTGCATGTTGACCTGCAGGTTTTGAGTAGTGAGTCCAGTGAGGCAGCATAGACAATGATCCTCTTTTTCAAGAGGGCAGCAGTGTAGATGAGAATGCTCTCCACACCAAACTGCTGCACTAGATCTAGACGACAGTGAGAGGAATGCTCTCACACACAGTTCCTTAAGTTACTTCATAACTAACCTTTGAAGGAACATGCCACGTAGGCCTTGCGAATATCGTACTCTGTCACAGAAAAGGGCTGGCAGGGGACAGGAGGCTCAGTGATCTGACCAGTTGTAAAGGCACTCAGAAAGTGGGTCACAATCAACACTGGACTGCCTGTTGACAGGTACGCTGCTCCAAAGATGCCACATAAGTGCTGGTATTTCTCAGGGTTAAAATCCTAATAGAAAGGACCGTGACAAAGTTAAATCACCACCAGTTATGTACGTAGTCTTGCTAGCTAACACAGGGGAAGATATTGAAACTAGTGATATGTGTGGACACAACAGAACTAGTATATACATGCAATCCAGTTGTTAGGATCTCAGTGAGGGTGTATGTAGTCAATGCAGTGGCAATGTAATGTGAGTCATACCTTGGCTAGAATGACGACACAGAAAGAAGTAACCTATGGAACAGACAGGAAGGGTATATATGTGCCTACTACTACACTCTGTACACTATACTGCTGTGCAGGTCGTGTAACATACTCTTGGTAGGGTCTTAGCCTCTCCAACAGTGAAGTTGGCTAGATAATACCACAGTTGAACAGCATGGCCAAATGAGAACTCTAACCCCTCCCCCTCCCCCTCTTTATTGCTGCCGAGGGTGCACTTGGATTTGATGAGGTCTCGCAGTCCAGGGATTATGGCGGGATAAGACCACACCCACAGTAGCTCGTTGCTCGCGTCTTTTTCTGTGATGAGTATGCAAGGGACAGCACTTAGCTATTTTATAAGCAAACTTGCCTATTAATTATGAAATAGACAGCCACTTTGCACATTTTCTTTTCCATTTAGATATAAAACAACGTGTCAAGTTCCTTACCCAATAAATGAACGCTTTCCAAAGGAGATGCGGCCATCTCTTTCAGGGAGTGCGTTAATTAGAGTTTTAACCAGCCCCACCCACGTAGTATACGGAGTTGGGTACGTTCCCGTATCGTTCCCGTATTCTCTGCAGTAGAGTGAGAGAAAACGTGGAATCTCTTAGCTGGAGCTGAGTTTCAAGAGTCCCTCTACGAGCCATGTTGAGTAAGAATATATCCTCTACCATAGACACTGTAGTATCGCTCTCACGAATGTGTATCACACATCTACTTATTTACGTGATTATATATAGTCTCTATACAACTGAATGGTACCTATGTAGTGACAGTATAGTTATAATGTACATGTACACCATTCAATACGTATTTAGTGTTCTACCTCACATATTTTGACTTCAGGATCACGCCGGAACCGACCCAACTCTCATGTCCAGTTTGCTGTGGACACTAAACTGGACACGGGGCTGATCCAGCTGGAGCGCAGGGAGGGGGTAGTGGAGGCCCACATTGGCATGCTGAAGAGCCACCACACCTACAGTGCAGAGATCCCCATCACTCACTCACTAGGTTTGTCAACCAATGTGTGTGTTCTCCGTGTACTCCTAGTACCACAAGATGGCGGATGTGGCTCAGATTCTTGAATGGAAGAGCTGTGTAGCTGTGTATTGTCAGTCAAAACTTGTCTGCTCTCTGCACTCAGTTATAACTAAGCACCCTGTGTCTGTTTACAGTCTACACAATTATTGGCCTGATCTTAAATACTCAATACTGGGTTGTGTGTGGAGCTGCCCCCAGGACCCTTCCAGTGTGTAGAGTTACCTGACTCCCATCCCAGTACTAATGTATGTGTGTGTGCTGAAGAGGAAGTGTACTAATTAACCATTGTGGTATTCTCATTAGTGAGAGTTGTATACCAATAATTACATTCTTTTTTAAGAAGTATGAACTATATACTATGGGAGACCTGAATGTACATTATTGGAAAATACTGTTTGGTTCCATAGGTAGCAGCAGCCACCACTACTATGGTACAGTTTCCTTCATTCTCTGCTTGTGGTAGATATGAAAGGATTGCAGTGTTTCCCAAACACAAAACGCCCCCAGCTTGTTTACACACATAAATACATACATATAGTCTGTGTACTTTCCCCTAATGCCAGTCATCTGTTTCCTGTTGTCCAGGTACCACCATCACAGCCCAGCACCCTCAACACAACATCTATGTCAGAGTACAATCTGTTGGTGAGACCACCATGACACGTAGTTTGGTCGATCGCTACAAGACACCGGTAACTGTGCACGTGAAGACAATCAAAGAAGGTAGTATAGCAGAAAAAATCGAACTCCTGCCAGAGGATGGGTCACCCAGGGTCATGTCTGTGCTCGTCACGGCAAGAATATTGCACGGCAATCAAGGCAATCCACTGTTGAAGGATGGTGTGCACATGATATCACACGAACACCGAGATGAGAGCGAGTACACAGAGTGGCCTGGCCACAGCAGAGCATACGAACCAGAGGACGACGAGGAATCGTCAATGATGTGATATAATTTTTTAGCAAAAATTATTCAGTTTCTCACTGGTCTGTAAATCATTTTTAGTTTTCATGATCACAGATGTGTACAGAATGTCAATCCATTTGGCAGTGACACTTACCCTTATTAAATTTAAGTACATAAATGTATTTACATGTACATGTATACTGACATGGATTTAAATCCCTAGAGTTGTCTGATAATTATAAATACATATTACACAGTAACCACAAACCATAACAGCTACTCTAGTGTTCTATCAGTTAGCTCAAAGATGTTCGCTCTTTCAGCGTCTCTAATGGCTTCCTGTTCAAGTTTGCAAATGACATCATCTCTAATTCCACAGTCCTTGTAGTAATAGTCCCTATTCTGTGGAGGCAAAAGGCAAATAGCAGATATACATGGTCACAATGTGTCTAAAAGGCCTATGACTGGAGATTGCAAGACATTCATGTTACTAACCATTGTGATACATGGCACAAATGGGAGGGCCCTTGAAGACGACATACAAACCATATTATGCACATAGTAGCTACAGCTAGTGCTGGATCATTGAAATAGCGTGAACAGGGACATCAGTGTATGCTGTCTCCTCTAACCTTGTGTGCTAGTTTGGTGGCTGGGTGAACTGGGGGATCAGGTGCTGTGGACATGGCCGTATGGTACGATAGAGAGACCACCAGCTCACCTGCTGTCCTAGGCAATTGGAAGAGAAGACTTCAGTGACAAACTGAACACACAGAAACATATGAACTTCAATCAGTGTCACA
The DNA here is from genome assembly GCA_963970385.1 of Theonella swinhoei. Classification (NCBI taxonomy): domain Eukaryota; kingdom Metazoa; phylum Porifera; class Demospongiae; order Tetractinellida; family Theonellidae; genus Theonella; species Theonella swinhoei. Next base: position 1,353,543 of record OZ019950.1, read on the forward strand.
GAGAGGTAGTACTGCTATCTACCTTTTGGCTATTTCAGGGTTTAGTGCCTGCTTGCCCTGCGTGGGGGCTCCGTGTAGCAGATGAGTGGCGTAGCCTCTGAGAGCTGGGCAGTAGTGACGCTGTATACAAAGAAACCATGGTAACACAATATATGTTGCTTGGAATCCCTTTGTCTATATCAAACTCCAGCTGCTCTACATCTTAAACTCAGCTGCCATCAGAAGGAACAATTATGAAGATCACAAGACTCACAAGTCTTCACATAAACCCCTGTTACTTCATCACTTGGCAATGTACACTTAGCGCATGTGTGAGGGGGAGTGAGGGAATACTGTTGTTTGTGTTGGTCTCACTGAGTAGACAGTGAGTTCCCACAGCAGGGTGGAGCCGGCCTGGCTCATCTCAGGGTCCACTATGTCAGGTCTAAACACACCACCACACGCACTGTCTGGGTCCAGGAGCTGCTCACACTGGGAGTATGCCTACACTTGCGGCAGCAGGGAGGAGGGGGGAGAGGGGCACGGAGAAGAACAATTTGGAAAATCCAACAGACTTTGTTTCTGGACTCACCAACATGCATTTGCGTACAGTGCTAAGCACCGCTAGGCAGGCTCCAGGCACCAACTGGAGGCTGATGGTACTGAGACGCTTCACAAACCCCAATACTCGCTGTAGAGACACCTGCACAGGAACACACTATCTCAATACAATGTGTAATGGATACACATTCTTTAAGGTTGACTGGAGAAACTGCCACATCAAATGTCATATCTACTACCACATAAAAGGAGGACATTCTCAAGACCACTCGGCAGACAGCCAACCAATTTGTAACAGGGGCACACCCAATAATAACCTGTCTTCTCTTTCTCATCATCTTATCCATACAGTCTAGTGCCAATATGACATCATTATTTGAAGAAACTGAAAGGCAAAAAAGCAGGCACTAGTGCAGAGTAGAAATGTACTAACTGGTGGATATCTACCTGTGTCCAGCTGGAGAAGAGCTTCATACAACTGTATGTAGAACTGTCTGGGATCAATGTTCAGGGCCTCTCCTACGAGGAGACGGTAGAGGTGAGAATGGTTTTATGACACGTAGGAAGTGTGGCGTCCTCTGTCTCACCTTGTCCAGACAGAATTTCAAATGCCGTGAGAACACACAGCATACACTCTTTGTTTGTGAGGCCCTGCAGCATAGGAGTGTATGTTCAATACGGCTAGCACTCTGCTGCTCCATCACCACGCCCTACACACTCACCCCACTCTCGGCAAGAGTATGCAAAACACTCATCAGATCAGAGAAGAAGTCAATGCTAATCAGATGTGCAAACCTGAAATAGTGAGAGGCACACAAAATATACACTTCGCCATTACTGACATCAGTACTTACTTGGCAAGTCCCTCTAGCACAGGTTGCAAGAGGGGAGAATGACGAGAGTTCTTAAGGATGCGGAAATAGGTAGCAAAAACAAGCTGCAGCACCTCTGTTTGCTACAAGAGACAGTCACATTAGCACACAACTAAGACACAAACACACTACTATACACAGATACAGTTAGTAATGGATAAACTTCGTCCTCTCACCTACCAGCTTATTTTTCTTCTCCCTACTCTCTGTGGCCTCAGTCTCCTTCAAATCTCTGTTGAGTTCCCTTACTGCTTTTAACCTCTGTGTAATCAAACAAAACAGTACTCTCCAGAAAGCTGTACAACTGAACACACCTTTCTCTGTTTGCGTGTGAGTTGAGACCCTCTTCCAGTGATGGCAGTCTCGTGTTTCTCCCCTGACCCACTCGCTCCCTTACCTCCCTTCGTTCTCCCTCCCACACTTCCCACTGGTTCATCCACACTGCGTAGCTGAAGGTGTAGGAAGCTTCTCAGGACCTGCAAGCAGCAGTCTGAGTCGGCCACTCTCGATATGCTTGTAGCTATATTGTGTGTGACTTACAGCTGGTTTTGTGTTGTAACTTTTTGACTTTATCAGTTTTGAAATAAGACGCACAGCCTGCATGACACATGACCAAACTCATTGACTACAGTTGGTGTACACACACACATACTTCCAGTGAAATGTCTCCAATGATGTCATCTCTGAAGAGTCTTTCAATAGTCTCACAGCAGAGTCGCGATATCTGAAGGATAAGGTGACTATACCAAGTCTGCACTTGCCATAGGTAATGCATTCAAATTCTGTGATACGTTTTGGCTCTAGCAGACCTTTCCACCGAGTGCTTTGCTGGCCATTCGAGGCACAATGGCCACCAGAATGTTGTTCCGGAAGTTGAAGTGTGGAAGACCCACTAGTAGCTCACACATGCAGCGCAGAGCAACCTCTCCCAGGGCCTGGAGACATGGTCAAGAGGAAGAGTGTATAGGTGTGGATCGTTAGCACTCTGTGTTGTTGTTGGTACCTGCATACTGGCTTGAGAGAGAGTCTGGTCATCGTCCAGTACATCGAGTGGCTTCTTGCTCTCTTTCTTTCTCTTCACCTGTTCCCCACCTCCCAGGTTACTCTCACCAAGACCAACTGGACACACACACACACACACACACACACACACACACACACACACACACACACACACACACACACACACACACACACACACACACACACACACACACACACACACACACACACACACACACACACACACACACACACACACACACACACACACACACACACACACACACACACACACACACACACACACACACACACACACACACACACACACACACACACACACACACACACACACACACACACACACACACACACAATTCTTTTTAGCCCACATCGTTCCTCCTTGGTTCTCCCCCTCTTCTCTAACCTGTGATATAGTCATCCAGGAGTGTGAGGTATCGCTGGTAGACTGAAAGCAGAGTCTCCTCAAACACACGCAGTTTGCGCACATCCTTAGAGACCTTCAAAAGACAATACTTTACATATGAAAGATGTATGTGCATTTATACACACAAAGTGTACCTTAGTTGCCTTCTCTGCCTCAGAGAGTTCTCGGATATGATAACTACATAGAACACACAACAGCAAATGTAAAACCATCTGTACATGTACTACTAAATTAGCCATCCATGCCTGTGTGTACTTATGGTTCCTAACCTTGGTGCAATGTCCTTGAACACAGTAGTGAGTGAGGCCATGGCCATCCTACGTACGGTACAGGCTACCTGGGCCTCCCTCTCGTGACACAACGTTAACAGCCGCTGCACACTGGATATCTAACAAACACCCAACACCAGGTGGGAACTAATTAGAGAATATCTGAGTTACACATAGATATGCTTACGTTTTCTTCTGGGTTCTCGACAAGGGAAGAAGCAATGTCCACAATGGTTTCCTTCTTCTCTTGCAGCACTACCTCCCTCCTGGCCAGCAGAGCTGCTGTACTGAGACACTCGGGAACAGCTACAGTCACCCAATACATGGGACATATACACATGCAGTGCATTCCATATAGAATATACCATCATGTGAAGGTGTTCGTGGTTGTTGTTCTTCCACCTCTCCATTTTCACCCTCTTCCTCTGAGAATCTGTTGCCATCTCCATCAGGAGCTGAAAAATGAGCACATTTATACATGCATTCAATCTCACTGCTATATACATGTACATACTGTTGGGTTTAGGAACAGGTGGCTGGAGGACTAACCCTCCTCGTGTCTTTAGAGGTAAGAGATAGTGGACCTCATCCTCCCCACCCCCTCCCTTCCTCACACCCTCCCAACTAGCACCACCCTCATCCTCTTCACCCTCCTCTGAGTCAGTCACCATTTCTCTTTTCCTTTTGGCTCTTCTACCACCCTTCATAGTGTCTCCTCCAAACTCAACTTGGGATACTGCAGGCTCTTTCTTGTGCCTCTTTTTCCCCACATCTTCACTTACATTCCTGTGAAGCACACACATCACACGTACAACACACGAATCCTCTAACACACAAGCTAGTTGTAAGCATTCACATAGGGATAGTGTGGCTCTATCTCGCCTCAACAAGAGGGGAGGACCACTCACAGTCCCATCCTGGATATCATCTCCATATCTTCCACTTCAAGACCCTCCAGACGTTCCTGGCCCAGATCTCCGTCACTCTCACTCCCGCTCTCTCCATCCTGTCCTTCCCACACTGGTGCTGTCACGAGGGTCGGGTTCCTAGGAGGCTTCTTCTTACTCTTTCTACCACCAAATTTCCTTTTCGGCATCTCTAAACAGTTCCACGTGTGTAGTAAAAGATTACGGTAGTATCCGGACAGAAGTTGACCTCGGAAGCGACCAGAAAGATGTTGCGATTTTTCCTAGGATTTACACTGCTGTGGTGCACTGCACTTCCTACCTACAGCCAGCATATCCACGCTGGATACAGGTATTGACGGTAATATACACTAGCCCAGAAACTATACTCTGCATCGTACCTGTAAAAAAACAGTATCTCGAACGAGCCCCACCCACTTTTAGTGGGTTTAGCATACACAACGACACAAATAGCACAACTTACGGCTATACAACCCCTCACAGGAAGGATTTCTTCTACCCGTATGACCACTATCGAGAGGTGAACCTCCCATCACCTGTGGATGGAGGGAGATTCCACCTAGTGTCTGTCTCCAATGCCGATGGTGCCCCTGGGGATATTACTCTTAATGGGAAGTTGGTGACCTTTCCATCAGGTCAGGACCCAGATGACTGGTACGTGGACTGGCTACATGTGTATCCACCTGTCCTTGCTAAGGGCAAACCTGTCTGGGTGTCCTTCCACACAAGGTAAGGTGTTGGGTGAAGCATCATGTGAATATCATGTGACATATCACTATGGAAACAGAGATGCTAAATTTGACAAGATCACCTCCTCTCCATTCGAAATGAAGACGGCATCTGGTGATGTGGCAATGTCGGGATCCTTCACTGTCTCTGTGACCATGTGCAACATTACCTATGTCACCACCACTTCAGACTACACCTCCCTCCTGGTACATGTGCACAATGGCTACCGCTCTGAGTCAAGGACCATTCAAAAGGTGAGTGGCTACTAACATTCCCCTCATTTCCATTCACATATATAGTGAGTTTAGAGCATGTTACTACTTCACTCTCTCACCTCATATACACAGGTCCTTGTCAATGATACGGACATGACGGCCAATGTGACCAACAAAAGGAGTCTCTCCCTCCCTCCACAAACATCCACCCTTCTCACCTTCCCCCTGTCGACCTCTGTAATCCCTGGCTCGCTCGTCACGGTGGTGTTGCAGTATGCTGAACAAGGTGCTGTGGAGAGTGTGTCTGGTAGTCGAGTGGCCAAGGCCTACTTTCCCATTGAGTCCTGGCCTAAGAGCCACGAATGCCCCTTCCCAACTGTCAATGATGCCAATTACCAGGTAATGTCCACATACCCTATTGAGTTAAGCAATTGAGGTGATAGTTATACAGTGATGCATGGACTAATGTGTATTTGCTATGTCTGATGTATGTACAGTGGCATCGCAGTCATGGGATAGACACTCTGTTCTTCGGTGAAGGAGCAGCTAAAGATTGTGGCTCCTCCATTTCAGGCACTGACATTGCTGGCAAGCTGGCCCCACAGTATGGATTCTACTGTCTGATCGACACCAGCATTCCACCATCCAAACTGCAGAACTCCACTAATGTCCTCGGAATACTTCTTGCTGACGAGGCTGATAGCCATGTGAGCTGCCAAATATGTTTGTGTATTGTGTACAGTGTTGACACTGGAGTATTGTGAGACAAACTGTGTGTTGTTTTAGTGCATATCTTCACCTGCATGTACAGCTGGATGATCAACTTCGCAGTCTCATGAATGAGACACAAGTGCTGTGGCAGACCGCCAGTTCTCTATTCACCTACTGTGGAGGATCACGTAGTCGAAGGAACGGGATATTTGCTGGAGTTGCTGATATTCAGGGGATGGACATGTGAGCTCTCATTCCTACAGGCATACAGTCACGTACATATCACATCTTTCACTGTGTGCTCCAGGTATATTGCTGCGTGTGCACCTCACATCCAGGAGTTCCTCCACCCTCCGCCAATGCGAGGGTCATACGACTACCTGAGGCTCACTCGTAACAACCACATGCCACTGCCAACCTGGACCTACTCCCAGCTGTTGGATGATGGCTGGGATGCCAAGGTAGTACATGCACACTTAGCTCTTCAGCTATTGAAAGTTGTGGTATATGTATTGTGCACAGATTGGTAACACTGTGATATCTCACCGTCAACCTGATCCCTATGAGGCACGCATTCAGGCCATGTCAGTAGTGGCGGCTTGTGCTAAGGGACTCATGTACTTCCAGAGTGAGGTGAGGAGTAGCTACCTTTTGAACAGTATCCTAAAGGCCTGTTGCTAGACTCTTAATGTGAGGGGCTAAAGTGTTACACAAACTGTTTCTTTCCTCAGATAGAGGAGAACAAGTACTATCCACAGACCTGGGTGGAGATAGGCAACTTCAATAAGGACATTGGTGCAGTGAGGGAATACCTACGTCAGGGAGATTGCACTGATATGGTTATCACAACAGATGGCGATGGCTGGGATACAGAGTCCCTCGTACAAGCCATCCGGTCCCCATCGGCCATTCTTGTCCCTGTTATCAATGTCAAAAATGACGGTGGTTACAATGATGAAGAGTGTGCTGTGGGAGTGAACATGCACTGGAAGCTGAACCCCCATTCAGTGACCCAGATCAACGTCACCGTTCCCCCAGATTTTGGCAGCATTGTAGATATGTTCGAAGTCAGGAATGGAGATATTGAGAACGTCACTTCTGTGAGTGTGTCGACAGTTGAACTGGGGACCAATTATTATGGGGACAAAGTTGCCAGTGGGGTGGTAAATTTGAACCATGTTCACATGGACCAAACTCTCTCAACACGGCTATTTGTTCTGGCCAACTCAGACAAAGTCCGACAAGACATTGAGAACAAGCTGAAGAAGTGATTTATTGCACTTCAGATTAGAGAGTTTTTTATTGCCCTCTTCGGGATTTTAGCGTACAAGTATAAAATACCTGTATGCGCATGCGCAACCGACGCTTGATAAAAGCGCGATGCTGTTTAGTAATCATTTGTTATACAATCTACGCGCATGTACAGAAACCGAGCCATGAGAGCATTTTTCACTTCCCTCCTTCTGTGGGTTACCCTGAACACTGTAAGTTGAAAACACGCTGTAGCATTTCTTAGTGTAAACCTGTTTTGGCACACTCTTTTGCTTTTCATTATATTTATTATAGGTGGTGGTTTCTGGTAACTATATATTTGTTGTGCAGTTAAATTCTGTTAATAATCCAAGCAATAGAGTTGCTAACAACTCCTGTTGCGTATGTTGTGAAGTTGAAGGCTCTTGCAACAATACCTGTGACATTTACCTGAGATTGTGCCTCCGTCCTGCTGGTTTTGACCACTCCAATACATCCTGCCCCCTCCTAGAATTGAGCTCCCCAAGTGGACAAAAAGGCATCAACCTGGCTCTCCCTGGACCATGGCCGGTAAGGAGTAGATGTCGAGGTAGATATAGCAATTATCTGTAGAACTGGTTAGTGGAAGACAAACAGGATAATAATTTGAGCCATTATTGAATGACTGACAGAGGCACAACAGTGACACATTATCCATGGTGCTATGACTAATTTAAAACTTGTTTTTAAAATACAATGTTTTTGCACTGCAGAAATTTGACCTTGGATTGTATGTTACTGATATTAAACTAGTAGCAACAGAGCTGAGATTGTGTGGTGCATGTATATTGCACTGAAGATCAGATTGTATTGCATGATACCTAGATTAATTTCAAGTTGACGTAATATCACCACACATGTATTGATCATTGGTAGACACACATGACAGCAAGGTTAATTACAAGTAGGTGTAATATGACCACACATATGTTGATCATTCATAGACACATGATATGGCATGCACACCATCTATGTGTCTGCTATCATGCAGGGCTCCATTCAACTGTACATTCGTGCCACTCACATGGGTGATCCTGATGATGAGCAAGATCTGACAGACGACCAGCTCATTGATAACATGTACATTGAGATTGATAACCTTACTTCGTTTTCACCACGAACACCAATGGAAGAGTATAGAGGGGATAATGGTCTACTAGAGGCAAGAATACAGTTTGAGGTGAACTGTGACACTGATCGGTATGGCCCGTATTGTGATGTGGAGTGTCACGGCCGAAATGACTCAGAGGGACACTATCTGTGTAATCAAAATGGAGACTGGGAGTGTCTGGAAGGTTACCAGAATCTTGAGACTAACTGTACAGAGTGTGTTGCAGCCAATGGATGCAGTAAGAGCCTAAATATTAGCTTGGGGTTGAAGCCACTGGCAGCATTGCATGATATTATAGATAGTGTATGTACATGTACATGCACATCACCTGCATGGTGAATATCTGGTTTTGTTTCTTAGTAAATGGTTACTGTGATGGTCCCCTGAACTGCATGTGTATGGAAGGATGGAGTGGAGACCTTTGCACTGAGTGTATTCCTTCAGAGGGATGCTGTAAGTTCTATATACACTTTGTAGAGCACAGGAATAGTGTATGTGTGCAGAAAGTTAATAGCTATACAGCAAAGGAGTGTTCTATAGTGCTTTATTGACAATGACAATTACATATACAAAACAGTGTTTATTGAACTGATCTGTTCCAGCTCCCAGTGGAGGGTACTGCCTGCTTCCTGGACAATGTCTGTGTAATGATGGATATTCAGGAGACAATTGCACTATTGGTTGGTATTCTATAAATTAACACATATGATATACTGGTCACATTCACACTGTGATGCATATACATCTGTGTATACACATGCAGCTCCAACTACCACTGCAGATACTGTTACCAGTACCACAGTCACTACTCCAGAAGCCACAACACTTCCCACTACTCCTTCATTAATGTCTAGTCCCACAACAAGCTTCACACCCGAGTCAATGAACCTTCCATCTACTGATAGAGTTACTCTTGCCCCTACATTAACATCTGAGACGACATTTCTTGTACCTACTGTTGGTGGAGTAATCCTTGCACCATCTACTGACAGAGTTACTCTTGCCCCTACATTAACATCTGAGACGACATTTCTTGTACCTACTGTTGGTGGAGTAATCCCTGCACCTTTAACAAAGGACATGATCTATCTCCCAATAATTATAGTGGCTGCTGCCGGGGGACTCCTGCTATTACTAATAATTATCATTGGCATAGTCACACTTACTGCAACTCTAGGGCATCGGGGCATCACTAGACATGGAAAAGGAGGTCTTCCATATAATTACATCCATGTACACTGCTTATTAGTTACCAAACTCTCACGTACACAGGTCTGTTGGGTAGAGTGTATGAAATTTCAACTGCTGAGCCTGACACAAATAGAATTTTGCAGACTGCTGGTAATGGATATCCACCACAAATGCATACTTATATCTTAATTCAAAATGCTTATACCTCTATATTTCTTTAGCAGATGAAGATGGTCTGTTTGCCAGTTCATCTCCTGTCTCCTCTAACAATGACATGACTTTTACAACATTTAGAAATGCTAATGTTAGTCCTGAACAGGTTAGCCCCTCCGATTATCTTAATAAAGTGTGCATGCATTTCTCTTTATTCAGTCAACAAGAGGAGGTGCTATGGAGCTACACGTGTACTACCATAGGAACACTCCTGAGCCACCATCATTAGTGGGAGCAATGGAAGGGGAGAGAGAGGCAAGCCCAGCAGAGAGTGAACCAGGAATGCAGTGTGCAGAGATGGACTTCCCCTCTGAGTACAACGACACCTCTCCTGAAGAGAGAAAGGATGTCAGTGATACCCTTGTAGTGATAATATTACTGAACCCCTAGCTATATATAGTAAATGCATGAAAGCCTGGGAATAAGTCTATGTAATGTATTTGTGTATATATATATGCAGAGCTATCTGCGCTGGTCATCAATGAAGTCTAATGGTAAGAGTGAGCACCTCAGCAGAAGTGACAGTGAAGGTGAACTGAACAGCACAGCCACCGGAATACATTCTTCTTTCAATGACTATCAATTCAACTAAATCATAATGTAGCAGTTCTATCACTTGTTTATGAAAATAACACCTATAATGATTTGTTTTTCTGCATAAGTGCTCACGTGCCGCGTGCGAAGACTACTAATCTCTCAACGCCGACGCAAATTGTACACATACATATTTCCTGACTGGAGCGTGTCCAGGGACAGTAGTTAGCTAGTGGCTAGATCTATGGGATTATGTACATTGCGAAAGAAAGGTGAGATATATATTATATGTAACTATGCATTTTCTCGCGAACTTGCGTGTGTGTCAGTGTAGCTATATAGCGCGATGTAGTCTATTTACGTGAATGTTCATATATAGTAGGGACCTGTAATCAAACACTGATAGCTCATCAGTAGAGTCTGTATATTGATCTTACTGCATGTCTGTTAACATTACTGCATAATAATAGCTTTTAGCAAGTGCTACACTTGGTGGGCAAATAATATCAGCATGCAATAATCATTGCCTTTTGACCAACCACTTGCTGCACTCTAGCTTACCATGCACCCAGCCACTGAAGAACCAGACGTTTCTTCCTTTCTGTATGCTGCTTGTCTCATGAAATCCCCTGTGGCTGTGTTGGTGGGGGACGAGAAATGGCTATGCTACGGAGTAAAGATATTGCCCTGTTTGAACACATGTGGCATAAGAGAAGCCTCATGTCCCAGGAAATACCAATACACTTCACATTCCATATTAATATTATAATTATCATAGCTTTTTCCATGCATGGTACAGAATTGTAACGTGTATGAAATGACGTATTGGCTTCAATTTTATATCCAGGTAGAATATGAAGGTTTATACTGCCACACGAGCTAGTAGAATGTTCTTCACTGCCTCAACACTACTACTGTTACTTCAATGGGTGAGTGAGTGGTTCGATTCTTTCTGCATTGCTATCATAAATATTCTTTACCGTACACAATCTGTAGAGCTCTGTAGCTGCAAACTTCAATATCACTTTTACCAATTTCAATTTTGACCGCCCCAACAATACGGATGCTATGGGAATGTGCTGTAATGAAAGAGAAGGGAGGAGTAATTGCTCTACCCCCTGTAATGTTACAGCATATGTTTGCATTCCATCAAATGGATCTACTTTCTCCAACGAGGGGGATCAGTGCCCTAATGGAACACTATCCAGACAACTAACAGCTGATATAAATTACAACATTCCACATCCATGGACAGTAAGAGATTACTATAATTATTGCATGAGTAGACTTTTCATAAGGTTATTGCTATCTGCATATACAGTATGTATAGAATGAGGTGCATATTTCTATGCTGTTTACAGGGTAGACTACAGTTGCTGATATGCATTGAAGAGGATAACGGGAACCGAGTGGCAACTTTTGAGATAGAGCACAATGGCACTGCTGCTCAACCTAATGATACCGAATTGCCAGAGGAGGCATATACTGAACGTGACCAGAATGGTGCAGTGCTGTCAATATCAATATACGTTCAGTGTAACACAGGATTCTACGGTCCAAGTTGTGACTGTCAGAATACTAATGACAGCACTGGACACTACACATGCACCAGAGAGGGTGGAATACAGTGCCTCGATGGATATCAGAATCCACACAACAACTGTACAGAATGTGAGTGTGATGCGGTATACGACAGATATGTAATGGAATGCACTGGAGTAGGCATTGGGGCCACACTATATGCCTTCTGTTGTGTGTATAGAGAGCTTCCTCACCTTACAGCACACATATAGCTGTGGTTTGGCTAATTGAGTGCAACTATATAGGTTATAATTTCCCCTGTATCAGGTATAGCAGTCACTATAGTTCCACACCTCCAATTACGTGTTTATTACATGACTTGTGTTTGTTTGTGCAGTGCAAATGCCAGGACCAACTGTTTCATCATCTTCAGATGTGTCAGACACAGCGTCAACACTCGATGGAATGTTTACGACATCACTGGCAATCATGATTGATTTTATGTCAACACCAGTTGCATTTCCCTCACTATTGATTGATCCAGTACTCACCACTACGATTACAGCATTCACATCCTCCTTGAGTTCTATGTCAAACCCATCATCATTGCAGGGTCCTCCCCTCACCACCCCTGCCCCTACACAAACTGATATAGAAATACTCACTACACCAGTAGTGATATCCACACCTACTAGCATCTCTCTTACTAGCTCACCCCTTCTCAGCCAATCAGTGACCAGTGGACCATTTCAAACCACCACTCAACCACTGCTAACTACTAGTCTGCCATTACCTACCACTTCAGTTCAAATACAAACCACAATTGAACCATCACTGACCACAGTTCTACCATCACTGTCTGCCACCACCACATCTTTAGCCAGCTCACTAACACAAACTACCTTTTCAACAGTACAAGCCACCACTCAAGAACCAGAGCCTACCATAACTGCTTCCAAAGAGCCTTCTACCACCACCACAATCTCAATAGAGACGGCCCTTCCACTAACCACCACTCAAGGTCCTCAGACAACCATATCTGCTAGTGTTGGTACTACTAGCTCTACAGAGCCCTCATCTCGCTCAGGGAATGCAGCAGTAATAGCAGGGACAGTGATAGTGCTCACTGTAGTGGTTGCATCGATTTTGGTTATAGCAATGTGCGTCTATTTTGTGGTGAAAAAGAAGCAAAAGAATAGCAAACTCGAATCAAGTGAGACTGTTAGTACAAAATAATGTGTGGAGATTACCATCTCTCTCTCTCCTTTCACAGTTGTGTATCTTGACCAAGTGTACAATACTCCTGTTACATTTGTCAACCCTGAACATGAGGGAGTCTCTCCACGCAGCCCTCAACTCACCATGACTGTGTCAGGTATACAAATATGTATATGCTTGCAGGATATACATCATTCTTTGTGTCTCTTGAACAGGAGATCAGGAGAATGGAAGCCATCTGGAAGCGACCCACATGCCATCATTCCCTAGTGTGGACTACAGAGCACATATACCCTATGCTGAAACTGGACCAAGCAGTGATGTAAGACTGCATTACACCATCTATAGAACTTGCATAACATTTCCTATCCTCACATATGCACACAGCATACACAATCGCCTGCCAATGAGGAAGGCTCTCAGGTGTATCAATTTCAGGATGGAAAAACTACCATCATTGCAAACCCTCACTCATGGTCTCGTTCATCTGAGTCTCCACCACCACTGCCACCACCAGCTGACTTTGCTGCTGCTGCTCCTGCTTCTGAGCAGAACAACAGAAAGAGTGGATTGGAATTGAATGACCCCATTGGTGGGGCTAAGTACAGTAAACATCTACCAAGTGCACAGAGCAGTAGATCTGAAGGTGGAAGCAGACATACTAACTCACCTCACCTCACAGTACCTCACCTTTCACCAAGAGGTGCTCCTAAAACAACTCGCAAGCCAGCTAGTAGTGGGTCAAGAGGTAGTGGTAGAGAAGGAGGGCTGCACAAAGCTGCAGTACCAGCTACACCAAGAGACAACAGTTATGAAATTCGAAGGTCACGTGATAGAGAAGAGGAGGAAGAGGGAATGCAAAAGAGAGTTAACGAGTATCTTCAGTCAGCTCAAGAGGAAGGCGAGAGAAGACAGGTATGTTACCAACAATGTGTGTAGCTATACATGCAATTCATCCTCCTTTTCTTCAGTCCTTCATGAAAGATATTCTCTTCACGGATATAAACCTGGACATGACCACACAGACAGAACTATAGACATATTGTTATGATGAACTGTTAACATGCAGTGCATGTAATAATTATATGTTTAAAGGTCTTCAATGATTAATACTTCACTTATTTATATCCAAATGAGTATTGTATGTATCTACTAGTATGCATGTGCAGTTTACATGTGATCTATGGAAACAGTAGACTCTGATTGGAATGTTACTAATACACATTACATCATCTCTAAAGAGGCTGTTATTGGAAACTAGTGAGCTCAAGGGCCAAGTATACTCTACAGTTAGTTCAAAACAGAGCTGATGAAACAGTTGGTGTTTCTACTCATCACCACTGTACTAGTACAAAAGGTCAGTTGATATTCACATACTGAATGCCACTCTAGGTGTATAGCTGAAAATGGTACATACTGTATACTAACACATGATGCCCATGATACATTATGAATGCTGCAGTCAGTGACTGCTAGGTCTCTCAATGGTAGAGACACACTGGCAGTTGTCTCCCAGAGGACGACAGAGGGTTCTGGTGATGTAGATGCATGCAGCGATCGATGTGACAAGGATGGAGGAAAGTGTGACAATGAAGGAAACTGTGTTTGTAAACAAGGCAGGACTGGATCGGATTGCTCTAAAAGTATGCCACCAGATGATTAGTTGAGTGCACTGTTCAGTGGTGGTCAATTGGACTTGTATTCTCCACTCTGTAGAGAACGGCTTCCCTACTAATCCAGCTGCCAAACGTGATGTAACTTTGAGTATTCTAGCTGCCATTCTACTTCTGTCTCTGGTGGTGTGTGCATTGTTACCCAAGATACCCTGTCCCTGTCTGAGAAGGTCTAAAGTTGACCATTCTGGTATACCAACCTATCACTTGCATTCCCACATTCCAGTAGTCAATAAAATATACTACACTGTTTATTTATTCTATAGAAAATAGAAAAGTGATGGAGAAGTCTGGAATTGACCCTCATCAATAGTATTTATCAATGGTTATAATGCCTATATATGCAGCGTCACGTTTTTAAATGGCATAAGTGTACGCATGCGCACATTTATTAACATTCTCTAAAGCGTCGTAAGTGAATAACGTCGTAGTTTTGAGCAGTGCAGCTCTGTACGTAGTAATCATGCATAATTTGATAGTAGTAGCTACAGTCTTGTTGTTAACATACAAGGTGAGCCAGGGTGTTAGGGACACGCGAATGTGGTCCAGATGCTGTAGCTATATATCTTTGCTACAGTTTGCTCTGAGTAACTGGACATTCTCACTGCGGCTTAGCTCTATTCAGTGTTGCGAGAGTCCCTCCTGCGAGCTAGTGGGGACATGTAATGATCTCTTCGTAGCTCTGTGCCTCCTCAGGGAATCCAACCGTACGACATTAGATCGCCAATCCTGTCCTCTTCTCATTGCTGGTCATGACATCATTGATAGACAACTTACTCCAGCTGATGGTGTTGATTCTTTTGTAAGAAACAGTGGCCATTGGAATACTGTATGTATAATTTTGCTCTTTTTCTGCCTAGCTGGACCGTGTAGGGATGCCAAATATACCTTCTCCATATCAAGTAAGAATATTCAGAAAAGATCTCTCTGAAAATTAATGTTTTCATTATTCAGGGAGGCTTTCAAATCTATACTGCGATACTCACAAGCCCTGATATACCACCGTATAGAAATGATACCATTCTCATTGATGAGCTCTTTACTGAGGTAGTGAGCAGGGCTGATGGTGAAGAGCAATCGTGGATTTATGTGGGAGAGAGAAGAAAGGCTAATATCTCATTTTCTATCAGCATAGAGTGTAGTGTAGGGTATGGCGGTGAAGACTGTACGACAGTCTATGTATGTAGGGAGAATATCGTGTGTGATCAGACACTAAGCTACTGTAACAGTGAAGGAGAGTGCATCTGTCGTGATGAGGATGCTACGTGTTCTTCAGGCAGCAGTGATGGTGAAACAGACCTAGCACCAATCATAGCAGCAGCGGTGGTTTCGGTCATCCTAGGGCTAGTTGTCATCATCGTTATTGTGGTGGTAGTACTCATACTATGCCACAAAAAGAAGGAGAAGCAGAAGTCTGGTGAGCTGCTTCAGTATGCTTTATCAAGAGATGTATACATTTCATTCCTTTAGAGTTGACCATGTTGACTGGCACACATGACACAGTCACTAGTTTAACAATCAGTTCCACCTCCAGCCCTTCACATACTATTCCAATGTACTCGAAAGTCAACAAAGACAAGAAGAAGAAAGGTGATACATCTGACACACACGTGAACTTAATCCTTACTGTTGATCCTCATCTGTACGCAGGGAACACAAGAGTGGAAGATGTTGTCTATGCAACAACCATACATCAACAAGTAGGGTATATGCAGCATTGAATCCAAATTGCACTTGCTATACACACTCATATATCTAATGCAACACCTCCTGCACATGTTGATGAACAAACAATACACACAGCAGCTAACACAAAGAAAGTGAAAATAAAATATTATTTTGTGAAGTGTCCCTCTGGCAAAATATTATTTTGTGAAGGGTCCTCCTGGCACTGTGCTTATTCATGTTGTGATTCAACACCATAAAGTGTACTGTATACCTTATCTCAATATTGCATAACATTAGGCTTCTGTTTAGGAAAGTTTTGGTCTCGTGCTGTGGCCTAGATATTCCCATACTCATTACACGGCTGATGGGTCAGCTAGTGCACAATTCAAAGCAAATGTATGTACTCTGAAGTTCAATGATTGTAGCCATGATTAGTCACACTCAGCTACATAGATATAGATGGTTTATAAATCAGAAACCTTTCTGTGAATACAGAATCCAAGTGAGCACTTTGAGATGTCCACTGGAGGGACTGTAAAGAGAGAAAGCCAGGTGATTTTTGCGGCAAGTACATCAGATATTTTAGAGTGAACATTGTCACACTGCAGGGTTTGGTGTATGCTGAACTTGATGTACACAGAAAGATACCACCACCAAAGCCCCAACGAACTGACATTATTGAAAGCCCTACACCCAATGGAGAGCCTGAGGCTGTGCCATATGTAACTGTTAATGCCTATGCCAGACCAAGGATCCCTCCCATGGTATTGTGCTATGTAAAATTCTATAATGCATGTATACACCATTGTTTGGTATATTGCCCCACCCAGGCTGCAAATTTCACAGGAGAGGTGGTATACTACTCAACTGCCAACTGAGCTACACTACAGAACATATTGCCATAGCATTCAGGACTGTGACTATAACATATATACTTGCAATGCATATATGAAGCGCATGCGCAGACAGTATAGGTTGACCTTCGACCTCCACGTGTGTTTAGCCATGAGTCGCTACAACTTCAAGAAGATCACGGTTGTTCCCACGGCCAAGGACTTTGTGGACATTGTCTTGTCAAAGACCCAGCGCAAGACGCCAACTGTCATCCATCGGCACTTCAAGATTTCCCGCATTCGACAATTCTACACGAGAAAAGTGAAGTTCGCGCAGCAAACGTTCCACGACAAGCTTTCCACTGTGGTGACCGAGTTTCCCAAGCTGGACGACATCCACCCGTTCTATGCAGACCTAATGAACGTGCTGTACGACAAGGATCACTACAAGCTGGCCCTGGGGCAGGTCAACTCCGCCAAGCACCTCATCGACAACGTGGCCAAGGATTACGTCCGCCTGATGAAATTTGGTGACTCGCTCTACCGTTGTAAGCAGCTAAAAAGGGCAGCTCTCGGTCGCATGTGCACCATTATGAAACGGCAGAATCAGAGTCTGCAATATCTAGAGCAGGTACGACAACACTTGGCTCGACTCCCTTCCATTGACCCCAACACTCGCACTATACTAGTGTGTGGTTTTCCCAACGTGGGGAAGTCCAGCTTCATGAACAAGGTTACTAGAGCTGATGTGGAAGTGCAGCCATACGCATTTACAACCAAGTCTCTGTTTGTGGGTCATTTGGACTACCGCTACCTCCGCTGGCAAGTTGTCGACACCCCTGGGATTCTGGATCACTCGTTAGAAGAGAGGAACACCATCGAGATGCAGGCCATCACTGCACTTGCCCACCTACGGTGAGTACTTGGACCAATATGCAAATATTTACTCAATTGTGTGTTGTGTTGTATTTTAATCTGGTCTTCTATCCCCTGCTAGTTCGGCCATCTTGTTCATAATGGATATCTCTGAGCAATGCAGCTACTCCATTGAGCAGCAGATTGAGTTATTTGAGAACATCAAGCCACTCTTCACCAACAAGCCTCTAGTGGTGGCCCTAAACAAAGTCGACATCATCAGGCCGGAAGAGATCAGGGAAGATGCAAAAGCTGCACTTGCAAAACTCGAAGAAGAGGGGGTTGTCATACTTCCCATGAGCACCGTGACAGAGGAGGGAATCACTGCCGTAAAGACTCAGGCATGTGACATATTACTGGCACAGAGAGTTGAGATGAAGATGAAGGGAAAGAAACTCCCTGATGTCCTGAATCGGCTGCATGTGGCCATGCCAACACCTCGAGATGGGAACGAACGGATGCCATTCATCCCCGAGGGAGCCAAGCTGAAGAAGAGCACTGCACCTGGCAAGATGGAGGTAGAAACGGCAATGGAAGATGCTGCAGAAAACTCAGCAACACCAAAAAAGAAAGTCGAGAGGGACATTGAGCTGGAAATGGGTGATGACTATTTCCTTGATCTGAAGAAACACTATGAGTTGAATGATGATGAGAAATATGACACAATTCCAGAGATATTTGAAGGGAAGAATGTCGCTGATTACATTGACCCAGAAATTCTAGACCGCCTCGAGGAGTTGGAGAGAGAGGAAGAGATGAGGAATCAGGCTGGAGTGTACGACTCAGAACCAGAAGATGAAGACACGCTCAGAACTCGCAAGATTGCAACCGCAATTCGCAAGAAGCGTTCCTTTATTCGAAAGCAGAGCTGGCTAAAGAGAACGAGGAATGCTCCTGTAATGCCGAGGAGCAAAGGTCCAGCCGTGCGACCTAGCCGGCCAAGAGAGAGGAGAACAGGGAGGGAGGAGGGGATGGATATAGGTGGTGGGAATGAGAGTGACGGTAGGTTTCTGTTGTTTATGACTGTGACTCTTACACTGAGATTTTATTGTTCTTTTTTTAGGCTCCATGACCCCCCAATTGGCTGGCCGCAAGCGTACCCGTTCCAAATCTGCTGTCTCTGTCATGGCTCGGTCTCAGTCCCAGGGTCGCTCCACCTCCAGGGACCTCAGAGATAGGTCTGGTGTTCGCGACTTGGGCATGCTGGAGGTGGCAGTGAAGAAGCAGCGCCTTTCTGAGCGTCCCCTAGGAAAACAGGGGAAGCAGGGAGTGTGGGACAGACATGTGTATACCAAGAAACCAAAGCACCTTTTCTGTGGGAAGCGGGGTATTGGCAAGACCCAGCGAAGATAGACCATTACCTTTGTGTAAATTTGTTGTGTAAAAATGCGGGTACGCATGCGCATATATGCTGTGACGCGCGCTTATAAATACGTACGTTCTTTCTTTATCCGCGTATTTATTCTTGAGTA
This sequence comes from Theonella swinhoei, assembly GCA_963970385.1. NCBI lineage: Eukaryota > Metazoa > Porifera > Demospongiae > Tetractinellida > Theonellidae > Theonella > Theonella swinhoei. The sequence continues at coordinate 1,372,894 of OZ019950.1, forward strand.
TGAGTGCGTTAATATTTATTCGGAGTTTGTTCTACACTGTCCTACTGGTTTGTCAGGTCAGTAGTACTTGTACTTGTATATATAAATCATGTATTCAATGATCTGTAGCTGCAGTTGGTGGCGGGCAAATGGACTTTCTCTCTGCGGATCTTCCCCACTCAGTGTTGTGATGATCCCGCCGGTACCTGTGAGGTGGGAAGAATGTGTGGTGATTCCTATATGGCCATATGCCTCAGATATCCCAACCGAGACCCGACAGATCGTCAAACTTGTCGATATTTCATTGCTGGTAGTAGTGCCAACCTCACTAGCAGGGAGCTGACATCCCATGATATTGTAGACAGCTCTGTAAGAAGCACTCAACCACCAATTTCAGTCCCATCCATCTTTCATTAATTTTTCACAGTGGAATCCTAAAGGAATTGCTGAGATATCGGATGAATATAGAGTAAGAGTGCACAATGCTATGATCAATATATATAGTGTCTCTCTGGTTGAAACAGGGAGGTGTGAACATGTACGTGGCAGTGATCACAATCCGAGATATTCCACCCTATGAACCAGATGAAATCGTTGTAGATGAACTGGTTACTGAGCTGGAGACCAGAGCCGGTGGTGAAGAGGCTAGAGCAGTGAATATAACTGGGGATATGGGGAATGTGGTTCTCTCAGCGTCTCTGAGTGTAGAGTGTATTGTTGGATACTGGGGAAATGACTGCAGCTGTAACAGACAGCAGGAAAGGTGTACTACAAGTAGTACATGTAAGTAATGTATATCACATATTCTAATATATTATCTCACCACTATATATTACCCAGTAACCATAATTGCAACATCCACCATTACCGCTATATCAACCCCATTGCAAACTCCTCCATCAACCAGTAGTGGACCTTCAAACAATGATACGCTAACCGTGGCAGTCGGTGGTGCAATGGGTGGTATTGTGATGCTGCTGGCTGTTGTGATAACAATAACTGTGATTTTTATTTTCTTAAGAAGAAGGAGGGACAAGAAATCACTTAGGATTGGTACGTCAGCATATGTTCTATGAACCAAGCCGACTGTCCTCATGATATTCACTATACTGTTCAATTTCTCATGCCATATTCTGATAGATTTAAGCAGTGCACTCAAAGTTGATCACAATCAACCCCAGTTGCCTCCCACCATCCCTCCTTCCGATGTTATAGAAGACGGAGTCACATACACCACTGTTGTGCATAATGGGGTGAGAAGATTATGCCAAGTGTGTAGCAAACTAGTGAACATGATCTTCATTTGAAACATCCTGCAGTAACTGGTACAGATAATACTCTCCAATAACTTGGTGTTATTGGAGAGTATAAAGTGAGACTGGGGGCTGGGACTCACAAGATCCATATTTACCTAACACACTCTCTGACACATTAGCTGCTGTAACCATACACATATCTGTGTGACACTCTCTGTGGGCTTCAGCGAAACATTCTACCTCCCTATACATTCCTCTCTCTCTATGCAATGTTTATACACTATGGCCTCTCAATCACTTTGTAATTTGCACCAATTGAACTGAAATGCATGCACATGTGTGAGTCTCAGATTCCTCTGTGCATGTAGCTTACACCTGCTTCAATTCCCCTCCCTAGGATGATGGCTATCATAACATGGGATGTGAGGAAGAGTTTGAGGAAACAGAGCAGGTGGGTTAAACTCTTGCTCTTGACATTCCTGATTTTATTATGTGAATGCACACAACACAGGCTGAATCAGGATTAGTGTATGCAGAACTTGATCATGCAACTAACTCTACTCCACCAAGCCCAAAGGTGAGCTGACCGTACTATTCCAGTATCATGACAGCACATTCACACCAAATGATACTGTTTCAGGGCATCACGTATGTGGAGGTAGATCACGAACGAGCCACGTACACTACATTCAAGAATAGATCCAGCCCTCGCAGATCCAAGCCTTTCATGCCACCTTCTTCTAACCTGACCACTGACACTGACACTAAATATGTCGCCATCAAACAGCAACCATCACACAAGGTATCACATAGCAGTGATCTCAAGCTATGTACATGAATGTTATGCAAGTGTTATTATACTTGCTGTTTAGTTTATCTTCCATTCTCACCTTTAGTATATGAATGTCCCACGACCGAATGGGGATGTCGCTCCACAGCCAAAGCCAAGAAATAGCTTGCCTGTAGGACAGCAGAACATCTACTCCAGTGTACCTAATGGCATCTGACAGGAATGGGAACATGCACTACAACTAAATTTCTTTCTATGCGCTTTAGAGAAGTGCATACCAATTTTAGTGCATAAAAACAGATAGGCACAAGATTGTGATGAAATAATATTGTCAACAAGATATCAATATCAAACTGTATAATGTGTATGTGACTCTATACAGAGTTCAGTGGCAGCATAAAGCATTGAGTTGTGATCCAGTGTTGGAGATCTAGAGCACGATGTGCTGATCCTGTTGCCAGGGCTGTTGCTGGGCTAAGTGTAGCCTCAGTTTGGGAGGAATATTGTGGGGCTTGATATTGTAGGCCGTCAGAATTAGCAGGAATTGCAACTGCAAATGTCCTGGAATGTTGCTCATGTCAGCAAATGAGTGCACCAATTGTCGACCTCGCCGCCTATAGAATCTGCTATAGGCCATTTGAACCTAGGAGAAATAGGAACAATATCCACCAGATGGATTTTCACCACTAACATTATTGCCATGGGCTGCATCTACACTTTACTTGTGATCGAATGGTAGGGAGGTCCTCAATGGTAAGCTGGTCGGGGTTCTTCTGCACTCTCTTCATGGAAATGGCGGGAAGCTTGACAGAGATCTGTGGGCGTAGGTGTAGGGAGGACATGTGGGAGGTCACTGTCTTGTTCCTGCTGGAAACTGTAGCCGTAGAACTGCCCGGCATTGAGAAGTTGGTCTTGAGAGCAGTGGAATCATCAGTCTAAGT